>JAQGCA010003473.1:0-11755 GCA_034698945.1 Protaphorura quadriocellata | reverse complement strand
CCGGGTTACGGCAAGGTGCAGGCCAACCTAAAGTACGGAACTCTGCGATGGCTCACCAGCGGTTTAGATATAAACCGCTATAGATATTTATGCTATAGATGCTATAGATGTTTAGATATAAAAATTTAATTCAGTCTTCGAAAAATTTACTTCCAGTACACACGTCCAAAAATTTTTTTGTCCAGATTTTTGACTTTTGATAGAGAGTGACTTGGGACAGTATCGCCAAGGGCGTGAGGATGGGCGTTTGGAATTTCACTGCTGGTTTTGTTCTGATCGTGGTCTAGTTGAACGACGTTCAGTCCTTGGAAGCTGTAACGACGGGAAAATCTTCCAATGACACTGAAGATGATTTCACACTCAGGAAGCGTTTCAATGATTGCTCTTATAAATGGTTTGCTACAGTTGGTGTAGAATGCCGTGAAGAGCGATTCGAAACGGCGGCATTTAAACCATAGAGGAATTAATGATTTAAACGGATCTTCGAGACATACAGCGGGGACGTAAGTCAGGAGATAGTAAATACGCTTCATTCTTTTTATTTTCAATGGATGAGCTTACCCAGTAGAAAAGTTGTCAAATTATTTTGATATTTCTAATCCAATTAAATTTTGTTAAGGCTCCTGGGAAGGAGTATCAGAAGATTTACAAACTCCTTTGTCAGAACGGTCTCGGTCTAACTTGTACGGGTGGCAAGTGTAAATGCGAAGACCCCTCCAAGGACTCAAATTGCCAGACGTTTCCCAAACAAGATTTAAGCCAGGATTGTAATGAGGAAGCTAAAGTGTATGTGAAAGTAAGGAGGCGTAACGAAGGATTACCAGAAGAAATTGCAAAGGGTGTGAGTGACCCAGGTCAACGTATTCCGTACATTCTGCTCGTGGCCATCAACCTCTTCCTCATGGCTGCCCACTGAACTTTACAATTCAACTGAACACTTCAATTAAAAATTAAATACTAATATTAAAATCATGTGTGTAAGTATATTGTGACGTAACATATACTTCAAGACGTTTATTAAATAAATATGGTGCGATTGTTTCAATTCTGTGGATCTGAATTTGAATTTTTAATTGTGAAGACGACAGTGTAAAAAAAAACCCTGCGTATGCATTGTAAAAACCTCACAGTATACCAAAAGTCAGGCTAAAATATGCCGAGCGCGGAATCGAAACCCATCCCAACAGACGCTAGATGGGAACTCCGTACTACTACGCTGTATGGTTCTGCTGTTGACTAATTACCTCTAACATCGAACAAAAATTAATTACTTGAGGTTCTATGACATGGATGGATGATAATTGTTTAAAAAGTCTTGTCATCCATTTGCTTAACAATTAATTAAATTCTAGATCTCATACCACCCAAGAAGTGAATTTGAACCTTAAATGCAATTGAAATAGAATTAGACGCCAACTTTGTGTAGCAAAATTGGCCTGACTATTATAAATTTTGAGTTAATGAGGGAAGGAACTCAAGACGACTCTCGGCAGATGGAATAAAAACATATTTGTAAACAATCTTCCCCCGTTGTCTCTTTTTTTACAAGGGACATTTCCAAAATGTAAAACTCAGATAACTTTAGCCCTCTGGATATTTGATCTGATTTTTCCATGAAAAGTTGTTTCCTTGTGAATTCTATGCAATGTTTAATTATTTGGTTTGGCTTGCGCCCAATTCGAGTGCTAAGAATTGTCAGAGTAAGAGACAGCTAGAATTGAGTGTTCTGAATGCTCAGACGATTAAACAAGTCACTGATGACAGGACTCATTCATCTTCCAACACATGCATGGGTGTAAAAAATCTTCAGACGATTTTATTGTCATTTGTTTAATTTACTGATTTCATACAATACATAGTTTGGAAAAATGTCTACTGCAGCAGTACAGGGTGGTCCAAAACTTCGGATGTTTTTTGAAATTTTTTTTTCAACTATGAACCACCCTGTAATGCCTGAATAAGCTTACGGGTAAAAGACAATGGTAATTAAATCGCATAACAGATTTTTACGTACATTAAATTGTAAATTCATAGAAATCTGATATTTGGCCTACAAAATTTTAGATGAGACCAGCTCAATCCACAACCAATTGAAAGGGACTCCCGGGAACTTTCGACTCTTCAAATTCTAAGTAAAGTTTGAATTTTCCGGTGAATTTTGGGGTGTATTGTACTTTTTTAATTCCTTTCTTGACGTCAACAACATGGACGTCTGGCTTTCCGTATTTCAACATTGAGAAAGTTGGCCCTTCCATCGAGACCTTTAATCTTCCTGCAAAAAAATTAAAATAATGTATTAGCACCGCACATTCCTTATGATAGAAAGTAGGTCGCTGGAATTGCCTACATTTTTCATATGCTGTAGCCCTTGGCCTCTAGAACAACTTTTGTGAAGGTTCTACCCCGATAAATCTAACCGTTTGGCCGCTAGAAATACATGGTCAAAATACACTTTTTGACGTCGATTACGTCACGGATTCTTGTTACGTGTATTTGGCCCTTGTATTTCCGGCTGCCAAACGGTTAAATCTGCCAAAGGCTAAAATCTGCCAAAGGGTAGAACCCTCACAAAAGTGCAACCAATTCCACCCTTATATTTTGCGGTGATTTTCGAAATTATATAAAAATACTATTTTTTCAACCAACAATTTGAAACCAACCTGAAATATTTGCCTCTGTGACATCGACGACGAATTCATTCAATTCATTCGCCTTTCCAAGAGTCAAAGCATCTCCTTGGAATTTAATTTTCTCTGGTTTAATTTCTGTCGTTCCTCTGATTTTACATTTGAATGGACTTCCGGTGATATCAATCCCACCTTTCGTAATCTCCAATTTGTAGTCTCCTGGGGCTAATGGTTTGTATAAAACAATCACTTTGTTTTTCTCATATTTGAATTCCAATTTCGGCTTTGTTAGTCCATCGAATGCAACAGTGATGTTTGCTAAGACAGCCTCCGTGTCTTCATCTCTTGGCGTGATCACGAATTTGTTCCATTGTCCTAATAATTAATAAAAATTGCAAAGATTTAACCTCTGGACTTGTTGTGCATGCGATGTCAGAATTGAAATATCACACATTCTCCGTCAAATTGTGGCTCATCGTCTATTTTTTGGAGAGACAAAGCCACCAACCTTGCTATGTAGGTTTAGAATTCACCTCATTTTGACGAATAGATTACTGCACCATCAATACAATACGCCGAATGTTTTTAACCATCATCGGGTATCTCCCCGTGGCACCCGATTTTCCTACTCCGTTATGGCAGTTCATTGTTAAGAAAGCGGGAAGGAACGCCAAATATGCTTTGGGACCAATTTCTAGCTGTTGAAACCCAAAATCCCGTGGAGACCGCAAAACCCCACGGAGATCCGCAGAATTCGAATACCCATGTATTTTAGTAAAAAAAAATCCCGAAGTACCATGAATTTTATTGAGAAAATCCCGAAGTCGGATAGATTTTATTGAGAAAGTCCCGAACTACTATCGATTTTATTGAGAGAATCCCGAAGTCCCATAGATTATAGTTAGAAAATCCCAAATTCATTGATTTTATTGGGATAATCCCGAAGTCCCATAAATTTATTGAGAAAATTCCGAAGTCCCACGGGTTGTTAATTAGAAAATCCAAAAGTGCATAGATTTTAGTGAGAAAATCCCAAAGTCCCAAAGATTTTATTTAGAAAATCCCTAAGTCCCATAGATTTTATTGAGAAAATCCCAAGCTCCCATAGATTTAATTGAGAAAATCCTGAAGTCCTTGAGATAATCCTGAAGTGCCATAGATTTAATTGAGGAAATCCCGAATTCCCATAGGTTTTATTGAGAAAATCCCGAAGTGCAATAGATCTTATTGAGCAAATTCCGAAGAAGCATAGATTTTATTGAGAAAATCCAGGAGTAACATGTATTTAATTGAGGAAATCCCGAAGTGCCAAAGTTTTATTGAGAAAATACCGAAGTCCGATAGATTTTATTGAGAAAACCCGGGTTTTGCGTAATCCTGGCTCAACTAGCGAACCTTGAAAATGAAAAATTGGAAGACAAAGAATGAAGACAAATGAAGAGAGTGACTTTGTAAAGAATCCCTTGTTTTGATTAAGAAAGTATGTCACTCCGCACCACGCTATTGACACTCCGAACGCCCACTAATTTAAAGTGTCCTTATAAAATCTGTCTCCGTTCATTTAGAGAATTTTTGAAGAATTCTTGAGTGAAGAGTCATTAACTTGAGTCACCCAGAAGTATTTTTTTTTCTCTCAACTCTTTCCTTATAACAACAAATTGTCAAGATGCCAAAGAAGATAGGAGAAGATCCAACAAGTCGTACGGAATTCATAGAATTCAAGTTGGTGCCAATAATTATAGGATTGCTGACTACTCCGAATTAACTCAACCATAATTGGTGTCTCCTTCTGGAATGTTAATTTGATTAGACTCTAACAAATCACTCCAGTTACAACATCAGCGTTTTATTTTCCATGCATGCATCTCACACGAGTACGCGTTTGAATCAAATACAAGGATTTTTGTTTGAAAAGTTCATTTAAATAATGTCGCATTTCACATAAAGTGAAAGCAATTATCAATCTTTTAAAGAATTGAGAATAAAACTATTCAAAATATTTTGAAATACGATCATCCGTCACTTGGCATTGTTTTGTAGTCTAATAGATCAATTAATAATACCATGGTTGATTAATCTCTCCACTTACAATTGCTAGTTTAAATTTAAATATGAACGTCCAGTAATTAATATTCGCCTTCAAGGAATACATATCTCCACCAATTTTTCAAACCGAATGCCATTCAAATAAATCTCAATGAGGATATTTAAGATATTCCTGCCCATGGATTCAAATTCTGTCAAAAATCACACGTCGATAAAATTTTCTGAATTCTAATCTCATTTCCACTTTGAATTTTTGACCAAAAATACTAAATATTGTAAAGTCATGAAAATCGACGATGGTTTACCCCATATTTTGCCAACGTATGCCTCCATTTTAATGTTTGTATATAAAGTGAAACAAATTTTCGTGACACCCTGTAAGCTACACGTGCCCTGACCCATTTAATTGTAAAATCTACGCTGGTATCCAAAAATAACAATTTAAAATCAAATTACCTGTAACTCCACGTAACAATGCCTCCCCATTTACTTCTAAGAGATGTGCCATTTTTTAAATTATTTGACACGAACTAAAATTAATTAAGCAAACGAATTAGCACTTCGAAATCAAAACCCTTTGTTTCAATTAAATATAATTCTCAAATTTGAATAGATGTTCAAGACGAAAAATGTGTATGGATGAAGTTCTAGGGAATAACTGAAAAAGATTGAAGATGAGTGCGAGAATAATTCGGTTCTTGAGATTTTTGAATCAAATGATAGTACGGGACTATGGGATGGTATGGGTGGAACAGGTGCTGATCAAGCTCCCACACCACAAACCACATTTATTCCTTCGTATTAGATCTTCTAAAAACAGTCATTTTATTGGTTAGATGCGGGACAAAAACTATTAAAATTATTTTTAGCCCTTCATCACCCTTGAGTACTGATCACTGCGACTCCGATGGACGGAATTGAGTGTGGCGCCTAAGTAGTGCAATTATTCCCATTTCTACGCCGTTCCATGATCTAATTTGTAAAATAATTCAACCGAATAACACAATTTAAATCAAAATGTGATACATGGTAGGAAAATAGAGAATAAATCATAGGCTTTGAGATATCTATTAAGAGGTCACGGCGCATTTCAAAAATTTTCAATGAAAAATACAAAATCATTCAATGGGCCGTGAAATCATTAATTAGATTTTTAATTGGGACATTATTCAGCGTTTAGCAAAATAGTACCACTATTTTCATCAGAATCGAGCGTCTGTCTGTGAACATTCAAATTTTATCGTAGCAAATAGCTAAAATTGGTAATGATGTGCCAAATCTGACAATTTTCAGTTTTTCATCATAATTCCGATATTTTAAGCCTTCCAGGGTCAATTTTCCATAGTTAGCTCAAGTATCTGAATAATTATGGTTGTAATTGGTCAGATATTTCGGTACTAAGTCATGATATTTTTGGTCAGATACTTTTGACATTTGGTCAGATGTTTTTGACATTTGGTCAGATGTTTTTTGACATCTTGTCAGATATTTTTGAAATTTTGGTCAGATGATTTTGACATCTGGTCAGATATTTTGGCCTTTCTTCTGATATCCGCTAGGGTTGGCCACATATTTGTGATATTTTAGCATTTCATCAGATAGTTGTGGTTTTTTATAAGATATTTGTGCATGTGGTCGCAGATCGTGCTGGCTTGTGGGGATCTATGGGAACTCTGGTAAAAAATCTGTCGATTTTGTTTGAATATTACCTGATTCTCCCGTTTGAATTTATACCTGACGTAATTCTCTGATTTAACAATTTGGCAAGAAACTCGACCAATTCTGGTACTTGACAATTTTTCACAATTCATGACCAAATTAATTTTATCTGTAAATGTCTGACTACTAGATTTGAAAAGTCCGTAAGAATAACTCACTGACAATCAGACATACAATTTTATTTAGAGCATGACTCTTTACGACATAAAATCCATCACATGGATTTCTAATCCATCTGATCTGGCCATCTGGCCATCTGGCTGGGCTGAACCTTGGATTCAAAATGCGTTTCAATTGAATGTTTATTGGTCACGGTCGACGTAATAAGAAGTACATCTTGTTTTCAGACACAAATATTGTTTTAAGGTTAAATTTGCATAAATATTAAAGTGCGAACATTGGTTCTGACGGTTTTTTGACATGTAAAAAATGGTGGGAAGGAATGCGCGTCGTCAATTCTTTCCTCTTTTTTTTCTCCCTGAACTTTCCCGATACGAAGTCCCGAGAAGTTCATGGAAGACGATGATCCGACGAGGAGTCGAGATAAATCGGTTGCTAATATTAAGTCCGACGCCTTCACGAATCATGAATTAAACGGAGAAGAATTCCACCATTTTAAAAATAGATTTATTTGCACAAATAGCAAAAACTCGTTACCATTAGAGTCAATGTAGCGGATTTATAATAAGGAAATACCAAGAGTTTCACAAGGTAAGCGAATGGTCAGATAAAATTCATCAATTAAAAAATAATTCAGTCACCTAAATTTAACTTACCTGTCTATTTATGCCCAAAAATTAAACTACATTACCATGTGACCTCAAACCACGCCCAGAAATGTCGAATGTTGAAAAATGGCGGAATGGCGCCAAATTTTGATTATCTGTACATATCACCACATGGAACTACCTTGTAAAAATTTTGCTGTATGAGCACGAGCACACACACACATGTTAATTTTCTTTAAGTTTAGAATTGGCATGGACGAAATATCAACTTGTGTGACTTTTTGTATATGTCGGTTGTGCTGAGGACATAAATTCACCTTGTCACGATTACGGCAATGTCGAGCTGTGTCTCCAACTTCACTTCACGTCTGATCCCACGCACAGATTCACAACAGAACTTTAATCTGAGGTGGTACAAAAACAAGTAATGTGTAAAACATGAGCATTGAAATGCATAATTTAAGAAATTAATGTCCCGAAGAATTTTAACGCTATGAAACAATAAAAGTCCGTCTGTAATGTGGTCGTACGTACACTCGAATCTCATAAATTACAAAATATATTTATTGGCCGGGTCTGCCTACAACAAAATTTTTAAATTAATTATTTTGTGTGCTCAAGGATTTTCATTTTTGATTTCTTACAACCAATAATTGACTTACCTACTAGGTAAGCTCAAAAAAACAGTGAAGAAGGATTTTTCAAAATTTTGGTTGCACGGAAGGTTCGATTCCGGTAGTGGTGTCTGTTTTAATTTTGTTTGGGGAGTATGAGCTAACCTATGAATCGATGTCGAGTTCTTTTGATTGTCCTTGGTTTTTGAAAACGCATTAAAATTTTATCTTGGAGAGTGAAATGCGTAAAGGTCACGTAAATCATATAAGACGTTGCCAACTAAAAAGCTTTACAAATCTGTCTTGAATCCCCTGCGCACAAATGTCACAATTTTTGACAAGTTATGACTCTGTGGTATTTCGTCCCAACACCTGTTCCAGTTTTTGGCATTTAAGATTTTTAATATTCAAGTTCATCGCCCGCCAACTTATTTGCACCTAAAAATAAAAATGCGAATACCGTAAATCTCTGACTGATAGAAACCTGGTCACGGGATATAGAAATTACTCCCCTGTGGTCAATCGGAGCCCGCACAGGTCAGGAATTGTCGATTTTGAATAGAATCCCGAGTTTCTAGTCCATCATTTACGGTAATACATCTCCGTGCAATAAATACTACTCATAATCAAAGTCGGATTTTCTTTTGATTTATGATTGTTTTCTTTAAGTGTTTATTGCTTCCATTTGGACGCAGTTCTTACAATAAAATACTTGTCATAAAATGTGACAAGAGAATTGAGCATGAATTTTGAAAAATTATGTAGGTATGCATTTTGAATTGACAGAAGACACAAAATCCGAGTTGAGCTTCCTGGAGGTCCACCATTCATATTTTCGTTCCATATTTTCAGTTCATACAAATTACAAATACAAACCTCGTAAATTAAGAATAATTCCATTTCCATACTATGACGTGTTTTGAACGTTTTTGAATGCTCTCTGGAATCAAAAGGAGAACAAAGTGATAAATTAATTGTGGTTTATTGGAGTTATACTGTTTGAATTGATTACCTTGTCAAATTCTATATTAGTCCCACCGAATCTGGGTGGAATTTGATTGAAAGGAACATGTTGACAGATGTCCGCACCCCATTTGTTCATATCCGAGCCATAAATCTTCATTTTAGTTAAAGTTGACTTTGGTATTACGTACTTGGCAATAGACATGCTTAAAGTTATCATCCTAGGTGCTGTACCAAAATTATCATTATAAATGTACTTACACCAAGTTTCCATGACGTATAAATTACATTCTGTAAAAAAATGTACAAGGAGACTAAACAAATCAATCAAATTGGTCAAGTCAGGAGGTCCCGTAATGAAGGATAAACAAAAAAAGTGCAAAAGAACTAAAAGAATGCAATTTTCATAGGACTTCAACATCACCAACAGATCAATGGCTTTCGCAAACATGGCGGGTATCCACCCGACACCGTTAATTTCCGAAATGTTTATAAGAATATAACCCTGAGAAGAAAACCAGGTTTTCTTCCCAGACGTTCAAAAAGTTGTTATTTTTGTTTGTTTGGCTTTACGGGGTCTCCTTACAACGGAACTCGACTAATTTGTTTAGCCTCCCTAAAAATGTGTATCTTATTTTTCAATTTTAATGGCCATTTTAGCATACCATAAGTCACAAAGACCATTTTAGCCAAGTCTGGATAATTCGTCTCTTCGATATCTGCCATTGTCTTCAAGACTTCAACCACTGTGTACAGTAATAATTTCAGACAAATTCAACCCGCAAGTTCATTACTTACCAAGTGACCCTGACCTTGAAATAAATTTGACCTTACCTTTTGAGCTGAGTAGACTGCGAAGATTAAATCCTTCAAAATCGACGATTGTAATCACTTGATTTCCTGGGAGAGAAAGGGCACGATTTCTACGTCTCATTTCTTCTAACACTTTTTCAATTGATTGGATTCGAAATTTAATCAAATCTTCTTTGCTGACCCTCGAAAACAGACCCATGTCATGGTACTTCATTGGCCGTATCAAAACTAGAAACATTCCATAGTTTAGGACCTTTTCAGACCGACCACCACCTGTCTTAAGAGACCGGATAAAAACTCACTCGCATTTCCTTCATCATCATAACCACAAGTTGAAATCGGGTACGCATTATAGAGCTCATCTGGTGGTATCCATTTCAAAATGGCGTCAATGTCATTATCTCTCCGCCAGGCGAGGTACTGTGCTCAAAATATATTAATTTAGAATGCATATAAAAACACATATGTATTTATATATAATTTTCTATTACCTTTCTAAGCATGTTATCAGCCTTCGGAATGTCGAAACATTGAGCTGTCAGAAATATTAATATTTGTCATTTAATTATTATTTTTAATTAATTTTTAATTAACTTTTGTGTTTCAATTTACCTCTTACAAATTTGACCAAGGTCGCATGTGACCCATCCTCCTCGTCTAAATCCAAGTCCCTAATTCTCTCAGTTAGCTAAATCAAAAAATGTAAAATCAACTAACTGTTTAAAATTTACAGCAACTGTTTTTTTTTGAAATTTTGAATTTTTTGTGACAATTATTCTGCCGCATTACCTAATAAATGTTTATGGGTCTACCCTGTACATACAAAACTTACCTCAATAATGGCTGCCAGTTCTTTAGCGGAATAACGCTCTGCCATTTTAAATAATTAAATCAAGGTCTAAATTTGGATATTATATTAAAATATTATTTTCTACCATTGAACTATTTTTTTTTGCTTTATTTAAACTGAATAAAATTAAAGTCGACACTGCATTTATGCATGCATGTGTCCAAAATAATACTAAATACGTAACGTAGTTGTGGACGGCTGATTGTAAAGACTTTCCAAATCTTGACGAGATTACTGAGAAGTGAAATAAAAAAACTTCCGCCTTCAATTTTTGTACACATTACTAACTTACTCACAACATAATCCACTTTACATTAGTACCTTTTTGCATGGGAGAACAAGTTTTGACACACTATACACGAAAATATTATGTAATTATTATGGTGAAGAAATTACAACAAAGTTTTGTCGGTCTGCCGCACAGACCAGAAAAAATTATTTTCACAGTGTGGTTCATAAATGCCACGGTAGTAATAATAGTAGCGCCAATGTTCTGTCAATTTATTAGTATGATATTTATTAATTTTAATTCATTTATTAATTTTTTTTATTTGTATTGTAAAGAAACTAAAACTAAATGTACTATGGTCCACCCTGTATGAAGTCATGACAAACAATTTAGTTTAACTTGCTCACGATTTATTGCAAAATACTCAGATTCGCAAAAAGGAACGTGTATTGCCAAACCTGTTTTATAATGCACTTTTTCACGCCGCATTGTCGTCTATGTTGTAAATCGTTCAATTCAGTGCAGTGTGCAATTAATATGCACAGTGGATTTTATTAACAAAACAATTCGAGGACTCACCTACTAGGTAAGCTCGTATTGCCCCTAATAAAAAAAAGTTAATGAGGATTTCGCACAATTTAAGTCCTGCAGAAAAAATTAGTCAAATATGTCATGATTTTCTTAGCATGATTTTATGTTTCTGGGCGAGTAACCTTCAAAATCGGACGGTTTTTCAATTTTGTTGGGTCCTTGCATGGAGTTGGCCCCGCCTGGGTCAATAAACAATTCTATTTTATTTTTGATCGTGACCTTTTGTCTCAACCACCACCAGCTGTACACTTATGGAATGCAGCAGTCAAATTTGAACGGTCACATTTTACAGCGCTTTTATTAAGGAATCAAACAGTAATCGCAAGACGCGCTCCTAAAGTCCAATACATGTATTCTCAAAATAAAATCAAATTCTGTTGATTTTACTGAAATTGTCTAAACGATTTTTTCATTTCAACATTTCTAAATTCTACAGGACGTATCCTAAATGTAGACTAGGGATGAAAACGTACGTCAACTTTCCGCCTCAATTTGTCAATTTTTAACATTTTTTTCAATTCCTTTGTTTACTTAAAACGGGTGCTTCTATGTTATTTATTTTGTTTATACATATG
>JAQGCA010003472.1:0-11756 GCA_034698945.1 Protaphorura quadriocellata | reverse complement strand
AATAATACACTGTTGTGCTTGTTTCTCTTTGGACGGTATCAAAATTTCTGAAAGTTCTGGTTTCATTTTGAAAAAATTTATTTATTTAATATTTTTTCAGATTTTATTATTTATTTAAATTTCTCTTGCTGCCGATTCTTTTGGGCCACCAATTTCTCAATTGCCTCGAAAATGAGAGCTGGTAGTTCTTTTATAACAAAATTGTGTTTCTTTTTTTCCCGTTAACTGGAAATGAGTTGTTGAATCTTCGGTGGGGTTTCAGGATCTGGATCTTCGTTCGTAAATCTTCTTCTTAGGTTGGGGAGTTAAGAAATCGAATTAAAGGTTGTTGTTGTCACCCATATTTCGCAAAGGCTTTGGCGACGTGCCCGTTTGGCGCCTCTCGTCACTCGTCATCATCGTCATTTCCCTTAGTATCTACAGTTTTTTAACTACATAGTCAGCAACTAGTCAGTTTTCTGATTTAGACCAAAAAATAGCTCCAAAAGAAATAATTGCTATATCTGTAGTATGAACAAATGTGTAGCAGGAAATGAATTAAATCCGACAGTCGGCTTCAACACATGATCGTTTTTGTTGGTAAGTCTATGCATACTAACGATGAAATTACTATGGATTGTCTTATATTCCAAGCGCATTTGGTAGAATTTCCAGAAAACTTCACCCAGTTTGAGTTTTAAGATGTCATCTATCAAGGACAACCTAATATGCAGTGTTACAAGGATTTTTCTACTGAGTACATTTTATATGGAATCAGTCAGACATGTAAAATTCCAGCCCAGCCGTTTCCTAAAAACCAGTTATGGTGTTTCTCTTGTCATTCATCCTTGATTGGATATAATTTCACAACGAGTGCTTATTGACGTTTTACAGTATAATATCAGTATAATATTGATTATCGTCTTTCTGTTTTTCAGATAATAAGAGGCATCTGCCGCCAGGATCTATATAATGAGTTTTAATAAATTGGGACAATGAAGATATAAATATCGGCTGCTTCAACTAACATTACAAGATTACAAAAATGAAGAATGGGAAATACTGTTTTTCAATTGTCATTTTCCAACTATTATCAAAGCGATCAGCCTTAAATGGGTGGATTTTCCAGGTATTTGGAAAACACTACAAAATGAACTAAACTCTCACACAAGGGACTTCATGAAATATTTTCATTCTTTAATATTGTTTTTATATTTAATCAATTTCAATAATTGTTTCGATTAGAAACAAAACGAAAAAAAAACCCGGGGTATACTCTGGCTTGTTGCGTATTCTGTGCTGTGTGATGGTAAAACTCAGAGATCACACAGTCTCAGTCAAATGATGGCTTATCATTTATTTCTAAGCTAAAAAAAGCTTCCATCCTTAATATGCAAATTCACTTTGTCAAATGCATTACTGTACAATCACCATTCTGACTCTAAATCTGTTTAACCATCCTTTGGTATCCTCGCGGTACCTGACTATACTACCCCATTAGTGAACTTTACTGAATTATGAAAGCGAAAGAGGAAGAAACCCCTGCGTATGCAAGGTAGAAACCTCTGAGACAATCAATTATCTTAGCAGCATTATGTGTGAAAGCATGTCCGAATGAACACGAGAAAATGAACAGAGAGTTTCCTTTGACTTGGTGCCCGTGACACATAACCATATGGAAATAGTGGTAAATGGTGGATCATTTCCTCCAAAATCCTTGTAACTTATTGTGGTTGACGTTCTTATGAATTTTTTCCGTGTGAGTATGAGTATTTATTTATATCAGTACAATTACAAAGACAGTCAGTCAATTTTATCAAGTTATGACGCCTTTGTGAGTGAGTGCGTGATGTTTGTTATTTGAGCCAAGTTTAACTTTGATTGACAGAATTATGCCTTGACTTACATGGCTTTTGCTTACGCACTTATTTCCACTGAATAAATGATGATTAAGTGACAGACAGGACCGACCTAGCACAAAATGACAAAATCAGTAGACAGGCCAAGGGGCTCATTAAAAATTGGCTGTTGAATGTTCCTGGTTGGTGACAGACAACATCTGTTTTTTAATAAAATAAAAATATTGTATGTGTCTAAAAATTTCGGGTTTAAATAGAATTTTTAAATTTCTCGTTTTTTAAGTTAATCACAGAGTCAGCACGGTCAGTTTTAAAATATTTCTCAAAATCATCTAAAATTTGGATATGGTCTATTTGAAAAGTTAAAATAATGTCATAAAATACACACATTAATTGACATCCGTAATACACGGTCGGTCATGATCCCACATTTTTCGTAGACTGGTTTGATTTTCATTTGGCTTAGGGATGGTACCTACATTTTTTGGAACCAGAGTGGTATCTATTCTTATTACGGACTAAGTTTAATATTAGAAACTTTTATTGGTCGTTGAGCATTTATCGTTATGTTTCGGTTCATCGAATTTCAAGCAGATTCATATTAATACAGTTCAAACTCACTGGTTTAGCTGACGCGAGCAAAATCAACTCTCAAACTAGAGGTCCTTGTTAGTATGACTTTTATCATTCATTCCCTCATTTTTCAAGTGCAGAAAAAATTGACATATTATTAATCATCTGAGTAGTTCTAGTTAGAGATGGTTCATGTTCAGTTTGAACCTCTGGACGGATAAAAGTACATGATTTACGTACGTCTAAGAAGGGACACCACTCGGTCGTAATGCTTATGTACAAGATATTTCTATAGTTTCTACTAGAAGTGAAGAGAAGAATTGAATCAGCAAAGTGGAATTTTTTAAAATATTAATTAGTTCATCACTGAATTTGATTTTCTAGAATCGTGATTGAGGTTATTCCCCTCAAAGATAAAAATTGTACGTATGAAAAATGCCCTTTGTTACACTTTCATATTTACGAATGCCTTTACGTAAAGAGATTTGCAAACTATGAAGATAAAAGAAAAGACGTCATTGGAATATGCTATGCCGAATTGTGTGACGATAATATGAACCTGCAAAGTGTAATCAACTGACTGTTCCACTTCCTGTTGAATCCTTGAACACTTTTGAAAAATTGGATGTGGATTTAGATCAGTTCGTGGAACTCTAGGCCGGCCGACGACTTCTCTTCGTCCTTTTAGAATAAAAATAAAATCCTAAGTGCGAAGAATAGCGACACACCAATTGTTTACGAGGGACGGACTCTTACCTGCTTCCTAACACAACTACATGCAATAGAATTTATGAATGCGAATATTTCAAACATATAAACGACACTTTTGTTTAGAAAAGTTGACGTCACCTTCAATTTTATTTAAAATGCAATTTTTGCACGCAACTATTCAAATTATCCTTTTTTTATATAATTTCCACTTATAAATCTCAATTTAAAGCTTTGAATGAGTAAAAAATACATAACAGATATAGGATTTTTCTATGGACCAAACATTTTAGGGTTAACTGTTGTAAACTAGCGGACCGCACTTAATAACTGGAAACAAAAGAACCACTTAACAAAATTGGAAATTGGCATCATACTGCGCTACCCAAGCTGCTTACGTTGTACCAGCTGGTTGCACCATTTCAATTGAAAATTACCAAAATAACGAAACTGGTTACATCCAAAAATCCAAATATGCTTAGGTAATTGCCTTGTGCGTCTTTTGAATTAATAGGATGCATAACAAGAGGGATTTTGTTTGAACTGTAACCACCCCGTACCCGTATTATCAAAAAAATCCTCCCACGCTTCATTCTCGTGAAGACTGATCACGTGGTATTTGTAAGTATATTCTGCAAATCCTGAAATTACATACTTACATGCAAAACAAATTGCATTTCTGACTTGAGACTCGAATTCTACATCACAAGTCCATGCATTACTTTTTTGTAAACATTTTTTGCACGATTTTGGCAATTCGCACATCTTACTCTGAATCTTTTCTGTTGGCGCCCCTTTGACTCTGGCGTGGAAACTTTGACAGTTTTCTTGGGCGACAAAAACATGTCCCAAAAATTAAATGAGAAACACAGATGTTAAGAGTCAGAAATACGTACGTAGTCAAGTGTGCAAATTAAGGTTGAATAAGGACCTGGAGTGGAAACATGGAATCTAAAGGCGCACGTCCGTTAAGTACATAGACTTTTCATTTCCATTTGTTTAGCATCCAAGTTGGAACGAATAAATAAACAAATATAATCCCATTTGCCATGAATAGATTGACGACCGCCGGGCGGGCACCGTAACCGTACAGCACCGAAAATCACTTCCTTATTCTATTTTTTCTATTTTTTACTCAATTTAAAAATAATTAAAAAATGATGTGACATGTCTTTGAATGTATTTGATTAGATTATTGTTGTTAGGACGGTAGTATGTCCAGTATACGGGGAAGTTCATAATCGTTAGCCCCCGCGACATATCTATAAATTCCAACTTTGCTGCAAATAAAACAAAATGTGTGGACGATCCTTTTCGGTCACCCTGTATATATCTCACTATTGCTGGTTACCCTTGGGACGAGTTTTACATAGTGATGTATTTATGAACCGTCCTGTAGTCGAGGTCTAGACACGTTCCTTTTTCTCAGATATTTTTGCGGTCGTGCTTGGCCACCTTGCAAAATTGATTGTATGGCTGGGCCAAGTATTTGTGATTCAGATTAATGGTTAGTATTTCCGGATGGTTTACTGTGCGAGTCAAGAAGAAATTCATCATTCATCATTAAATCACACAACGAGATTTGACATCGTAGTATTACTATTTGGAAGTACCATACTGACGTTTTATATTGAAATTTACAACTTGAAAGAATCAAATGGCAATTATATTTTTGTAAGGAATTACTGGAAGCGGATTAGCGGATTAATTTTCTGTGCCGTTGTAGAAAATAGTCCAATTCCGAACCATACAAAAAATGTATAATCTAAAGTACGATTGCCTGAGTTCAGATGCAAAAGAGTAACGTGCGTGAAGCAGATGGGCCCCGTCCGAACGGTGCGACTTTTCGGGGTACAACCTTCACAAAAGTTTATCAGGAGGTCAAGGGCTCTGATATCGGTATCTAAAATGCAGCCAATTCTGACCTGGGTTCTTTTGGCGTGCCCTTTGTATGGTATCCTTTCTAATAATACTGGCGCTATGAGGTCAAAGAATTGGAACTATAAAATACTAACTGAATTTGATAATTAAATATTTTATTTTGTACGAGTTCTAATTTCATTTTCCACGAATAATAAATAAAACCGCCTTTCAACTTAGGAAAGTGAGAAATTTTATCGACACCTGTTAATATTAAGTATGTGCTAATGGATCTGTATTTGCGTTAATTTATTAAATTAAAATGTAGCATTGAAATATTTGCATTAGGTTAGGCAGCAAACTAATCAATCAGGTAATAATCACGACTAACGCAGTTGACAGAAGGTTGTACCAAGCAAAGTCCACAAATCTGTTGAAAGTTAGCTATTTTTTCCTTGAGTTTAAAAATAATTGTACATAAACCGTAACTATATGAATCTTAGAATTACTTCATTCTTTGTTCTTTATAACTGTTATAAATATACTTGGACTGCATATTTGTGTATCTTCTAACTTATGAAAATATGCCTGCGTGGTATGATTGTTTTGACCTTCTAATTTATAATTTAAATAATTTTATACGTTTCAATAGTTTTCTGAAAGAAATAATCCGATGTTTGAACTTTACGGTAAGTTACATATGATTCTCCGTGTTAACATTTTGAGAGCATTACGACCAACATCCAAGGCACAAGACGACAATTAACAAATGAATGAACTTTCTTATTCACCAGAATATCTGTGCTGCCGGGTTCTTCCACTACTAGGGGTACCTCGGAATAGAGAAGGCACCCCACTCTCTCCGGCAGAATGCATGAGCATGATGCTGACCGTGTCTTTATTTCTGAATGTATTTTCAATTTGTCGGTCTGATTACATTTTAATTAAAAAAATTAAATTGAATTCGCCGATTCAAACCTTTCGTCCTTCCAGTTTCCTCGTCATTTACATAGCATTACGAAAAAGCAATTAAAGCAAGCAAATACAATTTTTAAATGAATTCTCAATTATTCCAATTGGTTTTTCTGCTTTGAGTTTTCTCCGTATATTAAGATTACCTCAAGAATGGAGGTCAAACGCCTTGTCTGGTTGTATTTTCATTTATTTGGATCTCGCATAAATTATAAATTATTATTTGATATTTCTTACAATGATTTTTCTTCCCAAAATAACCAATGCAGAGTCTATTTTTATTTTGAACCTCCAACTCGAAATTTAAAGGATTGTCTCCGACGTTAGAGCTTGTATTGAAAACTTTTTTTTACTACAACCGGTCCCTCGACAAGTGGAAATCAAGTCATGATTTTCATAAAATACACAATGAACTCTGTGGTTGTCTTATTCTTTAATGTCAATTAATATGTGAATTTGTATTGATTTTCGTTCTATTTAGTACCAATTCCAACTTCGGTTTTCCCAACAGTCCCATAGTTTCAGAACTACATTTTATTATTTATTTTTTTAAATTAATTTTCTAATAAAGATTGTTTGACTTCCAGGCAAGGTGTTTCGCGGATAAAATATTAATTCTTCTAACTGAATTCCATGAATCACGGTTTCCTGCATCGAAGTTTTTCCTAGTGCTAGGGGTACCTTTCGAAATGGGAGGCAAGTCATTCTCTGAGAAACATATATACTTGACTATCTCTCCTAGTGCTATCTAAGGTCGGTAAAGTAAGTATAGATTTAGTACCTATGTTAACGATCGGCCACCATTACCGTATCTTTATCGACTTGATCCCCATTTGAACATTGATCATGAGATCAATGTCCAAAATTGGGGTCATTCGTTCTAAGTGGGTTCCTTCATACATTTTCAGCCATCTTGTTTTTATTGACAAGGCGTGCAGCGCGCATTATAGCGCATTGGGACGTAGCTCATAAGATGCGTAACTACTTTTTAAATTGTGTCAAAAATAAAGCATTAACGGGGAATAGATTGTTTGTTTTGAAACACCCTGTAGTTTAATTTATAACAAAATTGTTCCGATTGATTAACTAAACTTTTTGACCACATATGATTCTGATTAACATTTTTTTCCAAATTGCATCACTTGACTTTATATTACACAAGTCTTACTTGGAGCATACCTTATAAGTTGTATAGACATTTGGATGATATTATAATTGCATACACGGCAGTGGCGGTGTGCTCTTCGAAAGTACGATTCATAAATCTCAGCGTTCAACTTCAACTAATGACTTTCCAATCGCGTAGTCGCGCCTTCCAATTTCCAATTCAGAAATATACAATTCGAAATTTCTATTTCCTTTCATGAAACAAAATGGGAGCCAGCGACTAAAAAATCTAAGCAAACATTTGTATCTCTTCAACTTATGGTTGATAAGTTATTTTTGTAATTACTTTTTTCACTCATTCTCCTAAAAATTGGTCCTTACATTAGATGCTTTTACAAATTGTAATTGTCAAAAGTAAGTAGAATTACACAAATTAGGAAAATCCTGATAATCACAGGTAGTTAAGAGGTCTTCGATATAACCACTGGTACAGGGTCCGCCCGTGAGATGAAACCCTTAACACATAGAATCGATAGCGGCCAATTCGCCTGGTAGAACTAATACCCATAGTTGGGACTTGGAAGGTATCCTCGTGGAAGCGGCTCCGGTTAACATTTTACTAGTTATTGCGATAAATTTACTCTTAGCTTTGTCTTGCTTTTAATTTGCTACTGGTTATAGTGCACAGAGAGAAAGTTTTTTTTACCACTATGATTAATTAAGTGTGTTCACTTCCTACGCTACAAAGGAAATGACGTTCGCACCGCGGTTGTTCATGGTAATTCCTGATACTTACACCCAATTTCCGCTTAAATGAAATAACACTTATTGACACAATTCGTCGTCTGGAATTTGTAGTGTTCTGTTCATTATTCTTATATTATAATTCCGAAAAATATTGAGAAAAACTGAAGAAGGATGGCAAATGCCTGTTTGATTGTTTCCCTCAAACTCATAACTTTTGCGACTTTTGTAAGTTTTACATTTTAGTTTTAATTAAAAATAATCCTAACTAGTTGTTTCATTTCCAAATATTCTTAAGGGGTAATACAGTTGTATATGAGTGAAGCGAAGTTATTTGTGTCGTGCCTAACTAGAATTAAATATTACCTATCCCATGCTCGCTGGCTGTCTTACGTTCTCGACACAGTTAATACAACTGATATTACTTTAGTTTTTATCAAATTATGAACTTCCGAGTTATCTCACTGTTAAGTGTTATCGTAAGGTAGACAAGTCAAAATAATTTGGTAGAAAATTAAATATTTGAACCCATAATTTGCCTTCAAAATTAGTTCCTGTTAGTTAATTTTCATTTAGTTTCAATTATTTTTGCAGTTACTTGGAGCTGGTATTATCATCATTAGTGGTTGGACACTCGCAGCAGCGTTTAACCATGAACATCAGGGAAAGGAAATCGAACTAACAACACCGAGTACAAGTTCTGAAATGAAAAGTGAAACTTCTAAACAAGTCAAACAGTCGGAGAAGATGAGGAACTTACGGGAATTCGAAGGAGTGAATTTTACTACACCTGAAGATGATGTACAAAGAACGAAAAAACTTAAAGAGACATTTCCAAAATTTGATAAACTGGAGGGAAATTATAAAAAAGTCGTAATCATCTGTTCAAGTGTGGCCATAATTGCTGGATTTGTTCAAATGATTTATTCCATGTTTACTCTCAGCTCTTGCTCACAGGTCAGTTGGTTTCAAAGAACTTAGCGAGAACTAATCGAACTGATCAAAAACTTAAATATGTTTCACTGTTTGTCTCTCTTCTCCGCTAATAAAATTTCTGCTTTTCCTTGCTGAAAATTTCGGAATACAATAGCGAGTTTAAGGCTGGCGATATTGTATTGACTGAAACTGAAGAATAAGAGTAATATTATTGCAACACACGATTTGCAATTTTTTTTTAAATCTGACAAATGAAATAATCAACCAATATGCACTAACTGTACTAAAATGACTTTATCTGTCAAATCTTTATACATCTTCCATAAGGCGTGAAATAACTATAATTGTATCATTATGTCTTATAACTCTGACACGGAAATAAACCTTCTTCTATTCTATTCTATTCTACTCTCATATTCGCAAAACTTAATCATATCGAATCTTTGAATAAATTGCCGTTCCGCCTTTCTTTCCTAAAGAAATATTAGACAAAAATATTACAGTACATGTGCAACAACACCCTTGGTTATTCAATACTCTCTGAAAGTTTGTTTTACGTTTAAACTACATTCGTCTTCAAATAATCGAGGTCATTTTTCGATAATCGAATCATTTTTTAAAAAATTTCGCCTGATAGCTCAATTGCGCCCTGAAAGTCTGTACTGAGCCTGTCTCTTCATTACCTTTTCCTTATGAACGAGCCTTAAGAATTTACAGATGATGCAGATGACCACAATGGCCCCAAACGTTTAAACTTGGTCCGAAGATGTTGTGTTTGGTACAGGAGGTCTCGGCTTACAGGAGCAGGATTTTGGGTAGTATCGGAATCCTGAATTTCCATGGTCCTGTAAGCGGGATAATCGCTAAGGTTTTACTCTGACAAGTAACTAAGATTCGTACAAATATTTCGATGCTCTAAACTTACTGGAATCCCATTTTTTTTAGAAAATCAAAAATCGACTCAAAATCTGGCTGGGACTTCATCTCTTGGTATTCTTAGTCCTCCTCATCTGCCTCACGGTCCCACTCACATTTCATCCTGAGCACGGTGAACAAATAAAAATGAAAGATCTACTCAATTCTATGGAATCACGTTTCAAGAAATTAACTGAGAAAGCACCAATCCTACAGAAATTCACATATGACCTGACTGCTTTTTACGTTGTCGTCGGAATCAATGAAGCTTTCCTCTTCATTTCAATGATTTCTCTTTGTATCTGCAAAAAGTGCATGAATTCGTCTTATGAGCCAATTCATTAGTGATAAATAAAAATGACTGTGAATAAATAAGAGATATATTTGTTTCCTACATTTTCGTTTGCCAAGTTCTTAACTTTATGCATGACTAACATACTATGAACAACTAGATAACAAGCCAAAAGCCATATTGTCCAACTCAAGAAACAAATTTATGCACGTTATTTTTTGACCAAAATAAACATCCCGAGTAGGTACATGCTGTCAATTATTTTTGTCAGAATGTTAGAAGTCTGTGTCCTGCATGTTATGCAGTCACAGTCTATGAAATTCCGACTACCTACTCAAATTAAAAAGCAAACAACAAATTATGTTGATTCCCGACCTTTTCTTCGTCCTAAAATATATGTATGATACAATTCAACATCTGCAGCAATGTGCGGATTTCTATTCTTAAAGCATAATTCCGAAATGAATTGTAAAAAGTATAAATATTGTGGAACGACCTTGCTATTGCTTGTTTCTTATTTCCCTACAACCCACTTTTGCGACTTTTATGTAATTTACAATTTGGAATCAATTATGAATATTATACCAAGGTTTAAAAAAGCGAAGTAGTACGGAATAAAAAAAAGAATCTACTCAGAATTTGAAGACTTGTTTTGAATTGTAGTACCTGGTTGCATTCGTTAACCCTGTTTTACGCTAATTGATTGCCTTACTTTCTTAATAAAGTCCACCTAAGGTTTAACAATCAGACTATGTAACTGACATTAATTTAATCGTTATTACATCAAGTACATTTGAGACATTTGACAATCGTTACCTTTTATGACTGCCATCAACGCGTCTTACGATCAAATTTTTTAGAAATATATAAAGGTGACCGTTTACAAGTAAAAATGTCACTTACTACCCACATCTTTGTTTGTTTTCGCGTTCATAATTTTTTCGATGCTTTTGTTGTTGACTGTCTGCGACTTCTAGGAAATTGAATGTTCCACCTTAACGAAAGTAATTCACTGGAATGACGATGCTACCATTTTGTGGACTAAAATGTGTACATTATATTTATAATACGTACACAAACACACATATTCACCACTTAATTGATGTCGTATTTATGGCTGAACGAAAAATCATAACACACTCCTTAAGAAACTAATTTTACGCACTTTTATTTATTTAGAAACAATCGTTACCTATTAATTACAAATAGTCTATGAATTTAAACTCTACTCATGTAATATATCACATCTGCATTATGTTTGCCATTTTCTTAAACGTCTCAAAGTCGCAGCGTGTGATAAATGTAAAAAAATCAACGTGTACGAACTCCCGATAATGCGTCATACACGATTAAAAGGCGAACAAGAAGATATAAACTGACGACCTTCATTTCCTCCCCTTAATCAAATTGAAAAAAATTATCATCTGTAGAATTTTTCTTGAAATATAATTGGAAAAAATATTGACAATATAAATAAATATAAACTCACTCACAGATTTTTGTGAGTTATACAATTTGGTATTAACCACAGCACAGCAAATGAGTTTGGAGAGAGACGTTATTCCTGACTGGAATTGATTTCATTGACATTGCCTATCCTTATTGATTGTCTTACACCCCCAACACATTTCATAAAACCTTGAACAGTCAAACCTTACCCTTGGCTGACATTACTTTGATCATTCTTAGTTAATACATTACGGCTAACTTCTCAACCAACTGAATTCTGATTTTGTCAGAGTCAGAGTCAGAGTCAGAGAATTCTTTATTTAAGTCATAATATTCCATAGCCCAAACAGTTCAGCACATTA
>JAQGCA010003471.1:0-11756 GCA_034698945.1 Protaphorura quadriocellata | reverse complement strand
ACCTAAATGTGACTGTACGTAACAGAATGTGTGAAGACACAATTAAATACCACAAATGACATGCATAAGAAAAAAAAACATTTTGTAAGGTTCGCTGCGACATACACCACGGTGGGTGGTGCGTCATTTCTTTCCTCGAGTTAGGGAAAATTTTTACGTCATCCATGCTATCCTGTACAATCAGTGAATCCTTATGGAGCGCACGCATACTGCTTCTCTGTATTACATCTTGCATCGCATCTGCATCGCAGAGAACCAGTATGCCGAGAGATTCAACCTTTCATATTAGGTTGAAACCTCACCAAAATCCATCTGTATTAGGAATTTATTCTCAAAAGCGTAGATATCATTTTGACTCACCCTCTAGAACTGTTTCGAAATTTCGTGCAAACTATACAAACCTCAGAGCTCGTAAGAATGGCAAGTTGGCCATTACTGTCAGTCACCAGTCTCCGCCAAAGGACTAGGACCAAAAATAAAATGTGTGCGCAACGCAAATCCACCTGACACAAGGAATTATTGATTTCGAAAAATCGTAGGACGAGAATAGTAAATTAATTCTGACGCAGGATTCTCAAAATAATCGTGCAACATCTGAAGACTACGAGCACGATAAATGGTCTGCAAATTCTGAGCGACTAGTGGATGGAATAATAGTGTATATAATTAAGTGGTCGAAATGTAAAAGCTAAAAGCGTATACATAGAATTCGATCACGCAAACGAAGTTAGGGGGAAGTCCAATCCATAGTTCGGAGTACACCTTTTACATCGTATAATATTCAGTCCAAAATACTGTAACTAAAAATGTTACGTTTTTCGAAACGAATAAATTAGGATGAGGATATTAAGCTTAAAAATAAATTCACTCAACCAACAAATCCATAATACGAGGGCGGTCAAATAAGTTGTGAACTTACGCGTCTGGGCATTGCCAAAAACTCAAACAAAATTTCAAATATCTAAACATGCGATTGGAAATTTCTGCTCCGAAGAGCAGAATCGGTCGCAAACTCATCGATGGAGAGAGGTTTGAACTCCGGAATCCGATATGAACAAGAAAATCCGTAAAAATCTGATTGTGCTGTGATTGACCTTCAGAAACTTGAGTCCAACCTGGGTCAACAAAATGTTGGTCAGGTGTAGCCCCACTTGATGCTTTACAGAAAAAAAAATGCACCTCGGGCTCGTAATAAAGTTGACGAGATAGTGACTTGAAGTTACAAATTCTGAATTCGACGATTCTTCGACATTAGCGGAGAAAATCGAATGAAAGTCCAAGAAATATTGAGACCTGAGTAACGATATATGGTGCCAATTTCCATTTATGGCGAAGAATGTGGACTCTTCGAAAATGGGTATAACCAAATTTTTGCAGCAAAATTCGAGGTGGAAAAAATAGGTGTACAATGCGTGGATTCCATTTTAAGCGATTCAAGCAAACGCAAAATAGGTCTGTTCGGTAGAGAGAAATTATATTTATTTCTGAAGAACCTAACTTCTTTAACACTCCGGTTATCGAGAATGGCACCTGGTATTTCTATTATGACCCTGAAACAATAATCCAATCAATGGAATGGAGCATCAGAGCTTCAGAGCTCTCCGGCTCCAGAGAGAGGAAAATTGGGAAAGTCAGTGGGGACAGTCATCGCGAATTTTTTCTGGGACAGTGAAGGTATTGCGATCTTCGAGTATATCCCGACTAAGAACTCCATTACTAGTGCAAGTTGTGCCAAGATGACGAAAAATTTGAAGCACGTAATACAAGTGTAGGGCTGTCGACGTGGAACCTAGATTAGACCAGTTTTCACAACTAGACCGGTCACACCACTCATCTTACTCAGGCTGCCATTTTAGAATTCGGTGTCCGACAAATGCGGCGGACCCCTTGAAATTTGGCCCTGACATCCAGTTATAACTTTCAATTTCGCAATTCGAAATATTGCGGCGAATGAATTTGTACCGAGGTGTCAACCACAAAATGTCGAAGTAAATCCTTGTTTTGAACTTCACTTTTTCTCAGATGTCACATTCGGTGACCCTTCAACCGATTCTGCTCAAATTTGGAGCATGATTTACTTGTAAGGTCAATTAAATTTTGAAATTAAAATAAATTAAAATCAAGATTCTGGCACATGCGCAGGCGCGTAAGTTCACCACTTATTGGACTGCCCTCGTATTTCACTCGCACTTCCTTTTACACGCGGGTTCGGTGCAACCGTCACCAACAATATTTTCGTGTGACCTTACGTCCAGAGGGTTTGAATGAATGCATGGCACGAGGCCTCGAATTTAAGGCATATATGTAGGGTTCTAAAGGGAGAGCCGAGCTACTTCCGGTAACTATGAAGTAACTGTGTAAACTAAAAACAAATGTTACTCGGATATAAAAGGAGAAAGAACTTACTGTCGTAGCGTGGGAAAATGAACCAGTCAAGCGAAGTTAACATCAATTTTTGACCGACTCTTTAGCATTGTCCCTCCATAAATTACAATATAACACAATGTGACAAGGTCTCCGCACTGCCAGTTTGGCATTCACACTATGCAATATATTTCTCTCCTGCCGTGCATCATTTCCGTCTAATGTCCTTAACTGCGATATATATCTATTATTACATGTCACATGTGATAAGTAGAAACAAAAGTGGGACTTTTCGTGTTCGAGTTCTATCTACCGCCGAAATAGTCCAATCAGAAAAATTAAAACTTCACAAATAAGAACTTCGTTCCTTATTTGCGAAAATTACAATTTCAATAGAATGTCCATGTTGGCACTGCTTGCAGTTGCACCCATCCTCCAAATTCACTTTGTTTTTAGCATACATCAACAATACAATTTAAGTATCATCAAGCCTGAAAATAACTAAACCACACGCAAGGTCACATTTATACACCCCAATAAGCGTTTATCCAACAGCCTAAAAAGATTCAATGGAATCACTTACCTAATTGAAGTATTGGGACAGTCTAATTTATCATTTCATTTCAAAGTCTATTTCCTAAGACTAATGTATAATTTGTACTTTTCAAGTACCTCATTACTTAGAGCTTTAATTATGTCCCATTTCTAGCTTCGAACTCGGTTGTACTGTAGTGAGTGGTTAATATTAAGTACGACTTGTCAGGTCAGGGTCTACTGCTGCTTATAATCCATTAAGAATAAGTAAATATTCATAACCAGAATCAGGCCTCACAATCAGACGAATGAAAATATATTAACAACTCAAAACAAACACGTCAAACTGCGACGTTATGAGTGTGTATTATGTGCAGGAAATCCTTCCTGACATTTGCGGAAGTTCTGTGGACTCGTGCCCGTATAAGGAAACATCTCTGAAACAATTGCGCCGTGATAATATCTTGATAACTATATGTCTTGAGTCTTGAAATTGTCCATTCCATGAACGGAAATCATTAAAGATAAAAAAATATTAACTGACCAAGGAAAAAGGTCTAGACATCGCATAACGTATTTCATTTCAATACCATAGTCACAAAAGCGATGAGTAAAAAAAATACTATCGGCCTTGGATAACTACCGCCTAGATGACAACGGATTGCGTCAAAACCTGTGAATGTATACACAAGCTAAACATGTTCTGTCTTTCCAGTAAGTTAGCAAGAGGAAAAATCGAAACTGAGTGACCTCATTCAGGCTAGCTCACCTTAGTGTCTCGTCGAGTTTTGGTTTCCGAGGCTCTGACATTTCGATTGACCCGTAGAGCAGCCGTCTCAGATCCAACATGTTTCGATCCTACATCTCCTCCAGTCCTTTTGGAATGGCCCTCTTGGGCACTTGATCTACGGTACGGTTTAGGCTCAGGAATACTCAAAACTGTACTTTTCTTATTATTGCTACTACAATTGCCGCTCGGAATTTTTGGTTCGAAAGAATGCCTTCTAGGTTCCGTAGTATTAAGTTTGTTGACGTCCGACAGTTTTACCCTGGAGGATTCTCCGTCACCATCAAGACCATCCGAATTTTTTACAGCCGAGTCATCTACTACGTTCGAATTGACTGTAACAATCGGTGTCAATTCTTTCGTCGGGACAATAATTGTCCTGGAACCATTGGAAGCTCCATGCCCATTTCGTCCATTTACTTCAAGCATTCCTCGTCCAACTTTCTCATTCGACGTACTACTCATTAATGCAGTCACTTTGATTGTTCCGTTCTGTTCTGTAGTTTGTGGCTCGCTTGTAGGCCCCACCACAACCCCGTTTACGTTTACCTCCTTCCTTGAACTCAAATGAGATTTAGAAGATTGTGAAGTAAACCTTTTACGAAATGAGCGCAAAAGTTTTGATCCACGCTTAGTCTTAGTTCTTTCAAATTGTTGAGTTTCAATTGAAGTGTCTGAATAACAACTATTTCCTGTTGTGGTTAAAGATGTAGACCCCGTGTTAACTAAACATTTGTCCTTTTTATTTCGTCCAAAGAGTCTCATCATCTGTCCTCTTACAATCGATGCTACGGGCATCTTAACATCACAAATGTCTTTCCATGTGAACAAATTTCCTTCTTTGTATTAATATTCTCAGCTCCAATTTTCAATCCTAATTTTCTTCAGAAAATCAAATTGACAGAACCAAGTCAACTCTCTCCCAATTAGATTCAACCAAGCATATATTCACTATTGTAAATCCAGCATAGCTTAGAATGACGTCTCACTTTCGGTTTCAGACTTTTTTTTTAAACTAAACATGTGTATTGTCAAATTCTTGCTAGTATTTGCCGAGACTGGCTGAGGAATTGAAATGAACCCCTCAGCAGCACTCATTCAGGAGTTTCCTTCCAGTTCCAGTCAAGTCAACCAACACGCGTCAGGAAAAAACCAATAATGAGCACATATTTTCTCAAAGATATTTTTAGATACAAAACAAAATATATAATGTTATCACGGCCGTAGAGTCGAGGGAAGAAGAAATATTTCAGTTATCATATCAGTTAACACTTTCTCTTCATGATGATACAAGTGAATAAAGTTACAGAGCTAATAGAGCTAACCCTACCAACTGACTGAGAGTGTAATTCACTGTTAACAACTTTTTTGGTAATACACATTACACCTTCTCAACTCTCAACATTCAGTTGTGTAATTCAGTTCTACCCACCACCACACACTGACACTTAAATGAATCTATCTTTCTGTACACAAGAGCAAAACTTGCCGCACCAAGTTTAATGCTCATGCATTTTCTTATTAAACGAAGGCAAACTAACATATTCATCTCCCCAACCTCCACTCCCATAAATGAGGGTAGTTCAGTCCTTCAATGAATACAGATGGGGTACGAACAAATGACTAATTAGAAATAATCATGATTCACCTCGCGTTTAAAGTTCCTTTTAAAGTGTGACATATAACATAAATGTGGGTAACGAAATACCAACTCAGTAGACCAGTGGGCTCAATCTTTGGCTTTGAAATATAATCTACAAAGGACTAACTATTAGAATAGACTTCTGTCCCGTGATTCGAATTCGAGTTCCTAATCAAATTTCGCCTAATCTAATTAATAATTCTCACTGTAGAAATTCCAATTAAACGTGCTATCTTCTGGATGCACAGACTCAAATGATGTAAGGTAAACGATTAAAACACAAGTGGGGGAATAAAACCAGCTTTACTTCTACAGAGCTACCAACCAGCCCTTGCACTTTTACCTTTTAGCATGCCGTACAATGCGACATGCAGACTCTGCGTGTTACGTCAATCCTTTCCCTTAGTTCCTGAATAGAACCCGAAGATTGCACATGTGTAAACCGGGCAAGAACTGAATCAATTCAAAAAGCGGCTCACGAGGGACGAGGACGTCCTTCCGTCCCGACCCGTTTAACTGGCCGACTTATAAACCCATCCGAATATCCGTACATACTATACCCCCATAATGTATGTAAAGGTACAAAACGAGTTTTATGTTAACCTGAATCGGTCTTCATCTTTATGCCACAATGGTACTATACTGAAAACTTACTCAACACTTCTATCCGAAAAATTATTTAGTGAATGTACGCCAATATTTAGCAGCAGAATTCACAAAATTGTACCACGTGCAAATGCAAAAGCAATTTAAGTATTCGAAAGGTTATCCACGAAACAGGCTCGCCCCATGACTCAATGCTTATTATAGGAGTACACCTGCCTGCGGCTGTCACCTGTCACTAAAATAAACCCTACCCTTGTTTTCAATTAGTTCAAAAACTTCAGACTTTGGTCGTCTAGATCCATCATCCACTAGATCATCGAACCACTCGGACTTAAAGCTACTAAACAAGTTAACCACAAGCCCAACCCTTCGATCAAGGAATGTCATACGCATCCGCTACAGGATTGTGTAGGAAACTTTAGTCTTTACAACAACAGGTTTATTTGGCTGGTAGGGTTCAGGTTGATAATGTCGTAGAAAGAAGTGGTAAGGTGTGGCTGACCAAAAATTACAACCTACGTAGCTAAAAATGCGAAGGTTAGTAATGGTTAAACATCTCCCAAGTATGGACTAGTCGTGAACCACCCTAATCAATTTGAAATGCACAATTACAAAATAATATAAAGATCAAAAGATCAGAGAAGTTAGTATAGTAACTATAAAAAAAATTATCACCAGGAAAAATTATAATGGGTAGTTAATCAACACAGTTATAATAAAATAGGAGTCGAACGTTAAAATTAAAAACAGTATCTATCCAACATTTATTGGTAGACAGATTCTTTTTAATTTAAGTGTAGGCGTTCAAGTATTCTTTAAACATGAGAAGCACAAGCTGATATGACAGGACACAGGACAGGTACCACTACGCTCAGCTTTGTCAACAAATTCGATAGATATAGATAATAATTATGTATGCAATCATTTCAAGTTGAATCTTACCTGAAAACATTAAGACATTATTTTAACCCTCGGACACCAAAATTAAATCTTTGGCAGCAATCTAATCTGAACCTTGAATTCAAAAATTTCCTAGGTCTGCTCGACGATTCAAGACAGAGTGGAATTGCATACAAAAAATGAAGGAAAGACACAAGTCGTCGGATCTCGAAGCCAAACTTTACTAACTACACCTACTACCTATAAATAAATATTACAACTTGGCATCGTGCAATAAAAGTTACAACAAAGATAATATTATTATTGTCATATAAGCTCTCTTCTCTTACACCATTGAGCTCTTCCCAAGGATTAAATCACGTTGTATGAAATCACGCTGCCAATATATTATAGCTCACGATAGGGAAGTCGGAAGTCCTCCTTTCCTTACCTCATATACGCAAAAACAACTTCCAAGCATTTTAATCTCTCAAGACGAAAAATTGGGTGTTACATTACTCAAAACAGAAAAAATAAAGAACAAGAATAAACATCCATGCACAGTTTCAACGTGTGAGCAGGGATAGGTCTACTTCACTTCACGCACAAAGAACTTCTTATTAATGCCGTCAAGGATTTGTGTATGTACTCTTTCTTATCAATTATCCCAGCATCTAACTGTAACTGCACATTTTTATTTTGGAATAATAAATTATCACTCGTTACCATATATGGTAACAATCTAGTGTCAAGGCTTTATCACTTCAACTATAGAAAGAGGTAATTAAAACCGGTGTGACACAAGCGAAATAATTTTGTTATATAAATTAATTTAGAGACAAAGAAGAAAACAAAATGGAATGGAAACATGTCATTGCTATTTTTTCAACTATCCATTCTTCCATGGATATTCGGTTTCTATGCATCACTTTTTTAATCTGTTCACAAACATTGCTTTAATTAAAAATACAGGGTTCAACTAAATCCAAAGAGTTTCATCTCGCTTACATGATTAAGAACAGAAGTCTAATCAAGAACGTATATATATCCTGCCCATGACAAGCGAAAAGCTAGTGCTATCTTAAGAGAAGACATCCGCCTCAGAATGAAATAATTTATATTCCCAGTTGAGTGATGAACTCCTATCTTACGTCATATTAGTATGTTCGTCAAGTTCAAGTCAATTTCATTCATGCGTGTGAATATACATAGGTACTTAAACTGACAGATCGAGATCACATCTCAATCACTAGACCGTAGTTCTTAAATTTAAATATTTCCTCTCACTGTGGTGTGAAGTGTGGATATGAAATGACAATCTACGAGTATGCAACAGGTTGACGGTTGACTCGTTTAGAAGAATGCTTTCCTTATCATTAATCTAACCCTATACCCTATCCCATTTATCGAGCTAATGACTCGTTACTTTGTCAAGTAAAATGTTATTACAATTTTCCAAAGGCTAGAAATAAGTAAAATGAGTGGACTCAATTTAATATACAAGACTAGTCAGTCGCTTAGGCAGTTATTTGAATTCGCTGGTTACGTATATTTGCATTTTAAAAGGTACGAGGTATAGAATATAGATAATCTCTATTCAATAGAATTAATGGAATACCGAACCGAATTACCGAATACAATCAATAACTTGTGACTACACAATTTGCAGTAACACGTCATGACCAATTCTCATTACGGATAATGCCAAGACAAGAATATATCAACGGGTAATTCTAAATTTTGTCTTAAAATGAATCCGATCCAGATGTAAACACTTCTCCTGAAGACTTTTCGTCAAGTAGGAGACCAGCAATATCTGGCAATATTGGAATCAGAAAAATATAGGGAACTGAACATTACACGACGCGAAGGTCTGCATATTAATTATTTTTACGATCAGCATCAGCACATTCACACACTTGTAATTGATTATGCTGGTACGTACTGCCCCGCCCAAGAAGTTCCCCGTGTTAGGGGTCGGAAATTTTGATATGTTCTGCTCGAAGTGATAAGTAAAACCTCGCTTATGGCCCGGTCCAGACTGGAGCCGAACGGACAATTAGACATAGGGTTCCGTAGAAACACTTCGATCGTACAGGATCTCTCAAAATGCTTTGCCAGCGAAAAGTCTAGTATTTCCAAACCGGTCCAACAAAATTTTAAGAATTGCATAAAAATATAGCAAAGAAGATAGTATCGGCAGATTTTTCGAAAAAATTATTTTGGGGGCGTATCCGCGTATCTATCAAAAACCGTTGAAAAATCCGATTCTTCATGCCGATTTTTACTTAAGCGCTCGTCAGCGCCGCTACGCGCAACGGATTTTCAAGCGGAATCGCTCCCTCGGGGTTGATAATTCAAAAAGTATGTATGAATTCCAATTCGGATTACTTTCATTCGATTCTGAATACCGATTCCGACATCCAGAAATTCGAATTATTATTCGAATTCTAATTCTGCCGAATAACAATTCGATAATTCGAATACTTTCGTTTTAGCTTTACCGAAATCGAAATTATTCATCTATTCAGATTAGAATAGTACAAGTTGGATTTGGATCAACTCACTTGGTTTCCTCTTTATTCTAAACACCGATTTGTTCGCAGAAACATAACATCGTTAATAGTTTGAGAACTGACATATTCCATATGCCTTTCAAATAGATATAATTCAAACCAAAGAACAATCGTCCCACTGAGAGAAAAGGCTATCACAGACCACCAATTTTCCTCCTGTACCAATTTATCTGCCGCTCTGCAGATAAATTGGTGTGGTTGCAGGAAAAAAGTTCGACCGGTCAAACTTTCAATTCTGCAGCAGAAAAATTGGTAAATTAAAAAAGCCGGCAAATTTTTCTGTCGTGCATTTTTTGTGTTCACACCAGCAATTTTCCTGCAGCGACGCATCTGCGCGTCGCCTCCCGAAAAATTGGTGCATGAAAATTGGTGGTCTGTACTGTGATACTTTAGTTACCGGAACACTGAAATTGTCAATGCCGTGTATAATTGAGATGCATCAGGTTTTTTATTCCATCGCTTGAAAATATCAAATTTCAGACCGTTTTGTCGGGGTGAGTTTCGAATTTCAACAGTTCATCCCGAATTCGGGATCCGTGACACTATGACTTGCAACGAAACGAGCTGTGACTTTTCATGAATTCATCACGATTGGAGTTCGTAGAACTTATTATCTGAATTCCAATTCGAATTCCGATTCTTTAGATTTCCAATTCCAATTAAATTCTTCATTTCGATTCAAATTCTCCTATTAATTTGAATTTTTATAAATGAATTTGAATTCTAATTCTAATTCTTAATAATTTCGGAATTTCCTTCAATTCGAATTACCAACCCTGGGCTCCCTAGATTAGATCCTTCATAAGCTTCTCTACAAAATGCGTATCTCACATTTTGTCCGACTCCGCCTGATTGGTCTGGTCAGAGGGGGCAAAGGTTACGTGTACGTGCCACCCAGTATATGCACGATGCTTGATATAATTTTACAACTTCCGTGGGCAATATATAAAACAAACGCAAACAAAACTTTGCGAATTGGATTGAAATATTTAGGTAATATCAAACATCACGAGGAAAAACCACATTATCTGGTAATTTTCTCATCATAATAGAATGGATGTTAGATGTAGTAGATGTAAAATGTGATTTCGACCGTACTTGTGAAAAAACCGGGATTTTGGGGGCGAAATTTTCTGGACGCAGTGACGGGCGTACAAAACCGGGACCTCTGGTTGTCCTAACTCGCATACTGTACGTGGAGCTTTTACCTAGGTATTACCACGGAACCTTGAATACGCCTTCTCTAAGAGGTTAGCCCATACTCCGAAACCTCAATGCTGTTGACTACCCATAGACCCCCTCAAGAAAGTATGGTTTGGGGGGTCAAACTGACCCCTTTTCGGGGGGTCAATATAACCCCCACATGGAGGGCAATAAAGGGAGGGCGGTTGACCCCCCCAGACTTGACCCCCTTCAAAATCATCGAGGTTTCGGAGTATGGGTTAGCCTGTACTGACCCCAACGAGTTGTTATTTTTCGGCAGCGGCACATTACGGCAATGGGAAATAGATCTCTCCCATGTGGAACTCATTGTTTACAAAATGACTCCAGAGGTCAAAAATGCCACATGCAATCCATGCACTTCATGTTAGGTTGCCACGGGATTGCCCGTCGAAAATTCACCCGTTGCAAAAATGGAGTTTGAAAATTATTTTCAGTATTGGCTAACCTTTAAGGGAGATGTTTTATTGACCTTGCCTATTACATTAATTACATCGGCAAGTCAAAGTCGTCCTCACTACCCGCCTTTCCCCAACACGACCACAGCTGGGTCTTAATCCTACCTTTTCGTATCTCAAAGTGCCCCACGAAATTTTCAGCCTCCCACGACTACTTCTACTTGTTTCATTTATTTAATTTCTTTTTTGGGTAACTGAATTCAATTGAATTAAATGGGATTATAACGTAATTACTTGTAGATGCTTGTTGTGGCGGAAGGAGCCGTGTTGTGGTCATGTTTGGGTAGGGCATAGAGGCGTGAACGGGCCGAGCCGGCCCGTATTTCAGACGTATCGGGCCGAAGAAATGTTAAAATATTTCGGCCCGTTCACACCCTGCCAGGGCAGAACGACTTTGACGTTCCGATTAGAATGGTTCAAGTTCCACTTCCACGTACATTATACACTCCCGTCCTGGACGGAGAGAAGAACGGGTTGCCTTACTAGTACTAGTATTAAATATTGGACAAATATCGAATAAATCAAAAACTTACTTATAAGATAAAGTACCAAGGGACAATTTCGGTTTACGTTGATGTTGAACACGACCCGAAATATGTGATGATGTGATGAATGAAACTAGGGATGGACCGAATATTCGGCCGAATAATTTTTGAAAGTTGTGTTCTCAATGGAATCAAGGTCTAGGT
>JAQGCA010003470.1:0-11758 GCA_034698945.1 Protaphorura quadriocellata | reverse complement strand
AGACGACTCGAGGAACAACGTCAAAACACATTGGCACGCCAGGCTGCCAGGGAGGATGAGGAGAGACGACTCGAGGAACAACGTCAAAACACATTGGCACGCCAGGCTGCCAGGGAGGATGAGGAGAGACGACTCGAGGAGCAACGTACAAATACATTGAATCGTGGGGTAAATACTACTCCTGTCTTATAGTTCCTATCATCAAACCTATTCTATGAATCAATCCTATCCAATGAATCAATCCTATGACTAAATGATCAAATACAACATATTTCACAGATTCAACGCGTCGGAATAAGGTCAAATTTTGACCGAGTTTTGGCAATTTATTCTGTTGCCATCGCTGAAATGCCTGACCAAATATGCTGTAGTTGTGGTGGACTCTTTTTTGGCGATGGAGTACGCCTATTGAATGAGGAAAATTTTGACGAGGATGTGCTGGTTCAGTCCATAGTGCTGAACTGTGACGGAAGCCAGAAGGCATGCAATACCTGTTACAAGTCCTTGAAGAAAGGAAATATACCAACACTGTGTCTATCCAACGCATTCGAATTTCCTGAAATTCCCGATGTACTCAATGTAAGTAAATGTTTCTAGGAATGTAGTTAATAATTTGAAGCAAATGTGTTCAATTTGCCAGTGTCTCAGTGACTTGGAGGAAAGACTTGTGGCGGGAAGAATACCCTTCATTCAACTTCGGAATCTGGGCATTGACCGACAGTATGGGCTAGTGGGGAACATTGTCAATGTTCCAAATGATTTGGAAGTAAGTACATCTCAGCTACCAAGAAATGTGAGCACAATGCAAGTCATGTTTATGCGCCAAATGAAGGGAAGGAACCCAGTCTATCATGAAGCAGTTCGTCCTTCCATCGTTCTTGCAGCCGCCGAGTATCTGATGTCCACAGAGTTGTATAGAGAAGAGGGATTCGTGCTCAAAATCAACGAATCTTCCGTTGAAGGTATGTTTAGTGTTGATCAGATTGTAATAAAGAGATATCGCCCCCTAATGTAAACCGAATGCTAACGTTAGAGAGATATCGCCACCTAATGTTAAACAGATCGTAACGTTAGAGAGATATCGCCACCTAATGTTAAACAAATGGTAACGTTAGAGAGATATCGCCAACTAATGTAAAACAGATGGTAACGTTAGAGAGATATCGCCACCTAATGTTAAACAGATGGTAACGTTTGAGAGATATCGCCACCTAATGTTAAACTGACGGTAACGTAAGAGAGATATCGCCACCTCATGTTGAACAGATGCTAACGTTAGAGAGATATCATTCGGTTTACTAAAAATAATACGTTAACTAATATTATGTAGAAGTCGGAGATCAAAGCAATGTCAGAAATCAAATCCATTCTCGAACTGAAAGCAAAGAAAAGGACGACCAACATTGTGATGTCGAATGTGAGACAATATCATCTGCAGATGAGGAAGATATTCAAGAAACCAATGACAATAATCAAATCCCTTCTCGGATAGACAACAATGAAAAGAACAAACAACGTTGTGATGTTGAGTCGGAGACATCATCATCAGAAGATGAGGCAGATGTTCCAACAAGACTTGACCACGGAATTCAGGAATCTATGCTCTTGCCAGAAGAAGAACTTCTGAATATGATATTGAGAATTGCACCTGGAGAAGGAAAACGTCCGCTATCCCTTGTATATGATAACAACGCAGAAGTACTTTCTTTCCCTCGTATATACGGAGGAGTCAAGAGAAATTTCAAAGAGGGGGTAAAAATTTCGTACTCTGACATTGTGAAGTCGGAAACTCGAAGATTTGATCGTCGTGCCTGTGTCCCAACAAAAATTCTTTGGTCATACAAGAGACTCCTTGTATCTCGAGTGGCTGACGCAATTAAATTATGTTTGCGAAAGAAGAGAAAATCTGATGGAACTTCAATAACAGCCGGACAATTGCGCAATGCAGAGTTTGTATCCACACTCTTGAATCACGACGATGGATTTAGAATGCTTAAAGGAATTCGGTCATCCCCAGCCTACTGGGAGCAGCAACAGAAAAAACTTATGGCAATGTTGAGGCAGGTGGGAATAACAGCAATTTTCATGACATTATCGGCGGCCGAGTTGAGATGGACGGAACTCCTGAGACAGCTACATTTTTTTGCAAATGGCGTTCAGTTAACAGATGACCAACTTGCAGTTCTGACATGGGAACAAAAAGTTATGTTGATACGAAATGACCCAGTGACTTGTGCCCGTCATTTTGATCATCGTCATCGGGCATTTCTCAATCTCCTCCTCAAGTCTTCCGGCGGTGTCTTCAATCCTTATACTCTTAAGAAATGGTACTCTCGCTATGAAATGCAACAAAGAGGATCAATCCATGCCCACATGTTGTTATGGATAGCCGATGCTCCAGTGTACGATCATGATCAGAGTGAAACTGCAGTAAACTGTTGTGCGTTCATAGACGAGTTTATCACTTGTGGACGGTTCACTGGAGATCCTGACCTTGATGGTTTGGTTCAATACCAATTACATCGACATTCGCGAACTTGCAGGAGGAAAGGAGCAAATGGAACATCATGCCGATTTAACTTTCCGCAACCTCCAATGGCGTCAACAGCCATTTTGGAACCATTACCAAAGACCACGGACCCAAATGATCTAAAGTCAACGAAAAAGAATCTTGAAGCTATCAAGAAGTGCCTTCGAGATTTAGGCCGCCAGTTTAAAGACCATATTCCACATCAGGAGTTTGTTCAGTCTTTGGGCCTTACTCAGGAGACGTATATATTGGCCATTCGATCTTCTCTAAAGCGAACGTCCGTCTTGCTGAAAAGGTCAACCAATGAAATTTTTATCAATCCCTACAACAACAAGGTTCTCAAGGCTTGGCGTGCCAACATGGATATACAATTTGTTGTTGATGAGTATGCTTGTGCAAGGTATGTTGCCTCAAATGTGAACAAGAGTAACGGCGGTGTGTCAAAGTTGCTACGAAAAGCTAATGATGACATTCGAAAAGGTAACTACTCATTAAAGGAACGACTACGGATGTTTGGTAACATATTCAATAATTTCACCGAAATATCGGCACAAGAAGCTTCTATTGGAGTACTCGGAATTCCACTCGTAAACTGCAGTATGGCTGATGTTTTCATCAATACCGGTCTGCCAGCCGAGCGAACCTTTATGTTGAAATCCATGAAGGAACTTGAAGAGCTTCCAGAAGACTCAGAAGAAATCGCTTCATTCAGTCTTATAGACAAATACGTCCGAAGGTCTGTGGATTTGGAACCTGTCTGCCTGGCTGATTTTGCAGCAAAGTACAATTACTCCAAACTGAAGCCATCCAGTGGTGAATCGTTCAAGCTGCAGGGTGGCGTAGGTTACATGATTAGACGGTACCGTCCTCTTATAATACGCTATCGCCGGTACGGTAAAGAACAAGACCCACCAAACTACTACCGCGAACAACTCATGTTGTTTATTCCTTGGAGGAACGAACAGACGGAATTGTTGGACATCAACTGCGAAGAGAAGTTTGCTTCGTAAGTACTGTTCTGAAGTGTTTCTACCTTCTAATGTTAAAGAGATATAGCCAACTAATATTAAGCAAATGGTAAGGTTAGGGAGATATCGCCCCCTAATGTTAAACAGATGGTAACGTTAGAGAGATATCGCCACCTAATGCTAAACAGATGGTAACGTTAGAGAGATATCGCGGCCTAATGTCAAACAGATGGCAACGTTAGAGAGATATCGCAACCTAATGTTAAACTGTTGGTAACGTTATACAGATATCGCCACCTAATGTTAAACTGATGGTAACGTCATAGAGATATCGCCACCTAATGTTAAACAAATGGTAACGTTAGAGGGATATCGCCACCTAATCTTAAAGAGATGGCAACGCTAAAGAGATATCTTCCCCTAATGTTAAACAGATGGTAGCGTTAGCATACATTTGTACACATGAAGTTGCACTCTTGTCTATGAGGTTAAGAACTTGTGTTTAACGTTTATAGGCTTCAAACTGAAGTTGACAGTATTCGGAAAGAATACGTATCCAAATTGACAGATGAGATTCTCGAAGCAGCGACTCTCAGCAATAGTTCAGTTGAAGCTGCAGTTGAAATCGCAGAAGAAACAAGGGCTACTGATGAGTTCGAGGAGAACGCGACTGATATTTTGCATGACATTGGAGGAAAGAAAGCATCTGTCGGAAAAGCGGATTTTCTGCTCAACCCAAAGTTTATATCTAGCGAAGTGTACAGTGACAAGATTAGAACATTGAACAAAAGACAACGAAAATTCCTTCTACATTTAGTACACCATATGAAGTGTGACAATACACCATTTTACGAATTCCTTAGTGGTGGAGCTGGGGTCGGGAAAACACACCTTATTCTGGCGGTTGTTCAGACGTTTCTTCGGTACTTCTCCAAGCAGCCGGGACAAAATTTACAGAATTCGTGGATCATTGTTTGTGCACCGACTGGCAAAGCGGCATTCAAGTTGCATGGTATGACCTTACACCACTGCTGGCGGCTACCACCATCACAATACCATGGGAATCTTGCCAGAATGGACGAGGATTTATGTAATGCACTCCGTGTCAAGTTATGTGATCTGAAGTTGGTCATCATTGACGAGGTTTCTATGATGAGCGTGGAACAATTATACCAGGTGGATGCCAGACTGAGGCAGATATTCCAGAGTGAACTACATTTTGCAGGAAAATCAATTCTAGTTTGTGGCCACTTACGTCAGCTTGAACCTGTCGGCGGATCGATGGTCTTCAAGATTCCGAAGTTCAACCCTCTTCCATACATCACCGGAAACTACCTATGGGAAAACTTTGGACTATTCGAGCTGAATGAAATTATGCGCCAGCAAGGAGATGCTAAATTTTGCCAAGCTCTGAATAATATGGCGGAAGGCGTTATGAGGGCGGAGGATGCAGCCCTGATAACGCGTAGGGAAATATCTGACGAACTGAAACCACCGGAACATGCTATAAATCTGTTCTACGCTAACGCCGACTGCACAACACATAACCAGCTATTGCACTCAAGATTGCCTGGAGAATCCGCCCTCTCCATTGCCCATGACAGAATTCAAGGACATGGAACGGAATTACAAAAAGTTTCTTTGTTAGACTACGCTAAATCTTTTAGTATTGGCGACTCTGACGGACTTCCTTATTCGGTATCACTAAAGGAAGGCGCCTTGTATTTTGTTTCGACCAACGTCGATGTACCGGATGGTCTGTTCAACGGCTCAACAGGAACATTGATGAAGATCATGTTCGGAAGAAATTCGGCGGGGGACCCTATCCCTATACGGGTGTTCATGCAATTTGGTGATTCGATGGTTGGTGCTGATGCTAGGATAAGACTCCGGGACTTCCAGGTGCAAAACGCAATAGACCTGACTTGGACCCCTATTCTAAGATTCACACGTGTGCTTCAGAAGTCCGGCAAAAACGAAAGACTACAAGTTGTCCGTTCACAGATTCCGCTAGTGCCATGTAATGGGATGACAATCCACAAGTCACAAGGATCCGATATGGTTTTGGTTGTTGTCAATGTAAAGAAGAAACTTCGACGAGCTCTTCTATACGTTGCATGTAGTCGAGCCACGACATATGATGGACTCTATATTGACGGTTTGTTTGTTCCACCGGCACCACCACCACCAAATGATCCAGTGACTCTGGAAATGGACAGACTCCGAGCTAAGCCCCTGCAACTTTCTCTTAAGTTTTTCTGCGACATGAAGAACGACCCCAGGATAAAGATCATGTTTCACAATGTGCAGTCACTTCATGCACATTACTTGGATATTTCAGCTGATCATTCTTTCATGGCGGCAGATATAGTTGCAATGGTTGAGCCCTGGACTTTGGGTGGAGACTCGTATAACTGGGGGAATTTTCTAACCGTACAACGAGAGGATTGTCCAAATTTCAAGAGAAACTCCTTTGGGTCCATGATCTTAGCAAAGCGGATTGTGTCCTCATTGTTTCAAGACATATCATTTTGTTCTGACTTCAATGCAGGTGGCCATGTTCAGTTCACAAAATGGAAACTAAATACCACAAATTTCATTATGGTGTACAAATCACCAGGTTATCCATCCTGTTCGGTCATTCAGAAGTTACAAGATCACTTGTCCAACCATGTAAACGTCGTATCCCCGACTGTAATAATGGGGGACTTTAATATAAATTGCAATGAACCAAATGGACTACGGCTGGCAGAATTAATGATATCTATGAACATGACTTCCGTACTGCCCTTTTCTAGATCAACAGACGCAGGGACATGCATTGATTATTGCTTTAGCAATGTCATAGGGATTGAAGGGTGGTTTTACGAGTCGTTATTTAGTTACCATTCACCAATATGCATTTGTCTGCCACATGAGGTATGGCATACAATTATAAACTCTCTCTATTACCTTACACTTTAACAAATGCAAATTTTTCTTCTAGCGTCTTATGTTAAATGCTTTATTTGTATAACGCATAGGATGCACTTCCTTCACCAATGGAAACGGTCAATGATTGTGCTGAGTCTTCTCTATCATCAATGACCCTGAACAATCATATGCAGCCTCCGACACCAAGTCGACGTTTCTGGGAGACAGGGCTGATCAACAAAGTATTTCCTCACAGCCAGATCGTATCCACATCATTGGTAGTCAATTCACCGCAATCAGGAGCAGCTCGTCTTGGGTTTTGGGAACAGCCACAATCGAACCAGCCAAAGCTAGTGCATGGATCATTTCAACAGGCCTCATCAAGATTTGGCGTGACAGCCGGTTTGCAGTGTACTGCTATGGCTGCTGTAGCGGCAGCATACGCAGTTCATATTTCACCTTCCCGCTGGACTTCCGCCCTAATTGACAACGTCCTCGATTATGGGAACCGCTATTACGTTCTTCGAAGACCTTACGCTACCAACGACTACTTAACAGCAACAGACCTTACAGGACAGTTGATAATGCCTCCGGATTTTCCAGGACCTAATAAATGCAAGATTCGTGTTCGGGATTCTGATACGATTTCTGGAATTACATTTGCCCAAGGTCTGGCATTAGACGGCTTGCCCTCCCTATCCGAAGCTATCAATTCCCTACCTGAGTTAAAACATATGCATTGGATATTAACTACTGGTAATTACTCGTTTGGAATCTTTCTAGAAGAATCACATTTTTTCTGGTTCAACAGCCATGGAACAGACCAAACTGGATCTCCAACTGACGACAATGCAAGTCTTCTCAGAGTCGGAATCACCGTAGCACCAACTTATATTTTGAACATTCTGCGACTTTACATCAATGCCAATAGCCATATTGCCTTCAACCTCACGCCACTTGCAATTCTATAACCGTTGCTAGTACAAAATATAAAGAATTATGTACCGCTACTATATATACAAATGAGCAAATGAAAACATGTGTACCGAAAGTTGTTAAGAAATAAATATTACGAATTCGCTTTTTTCCATCGCCTTGTTTTAATTTGTAAGCAATTCCAACCGTTAAAAAGATACCGGCACCTAATGCTAAAAAGATGGTAACGTTAAAGAGATATCGCCACCTAATGTTAAACTGATAGTAACGTTATAGAGATATCGCCACCTAATGTTAAACTGATGGTAACGTTATAGAGATATCGCCACCTAATGTTAAACAGATGGCAACGTTAGAGAGATATCGCCACCTAATGTTAAACTGATGGTAACGTTAGAGAGATATCGCCACCTAATGTTAAACAGATGGTAACGTTAGAGAGATATCGCCACCTAATGTTAAACAGATGGTAACGTTAGAGAGATATCGCCACCTAATGTTAAACTGATGGTAACGTTAGAGAGATATCGCCACCTAATGTTAAACTGATGGTAACGTTAAAGAGATATTACCACCTAATGTTAAACATATATAATTAAATAAAAATGAAATTCAAACTATTAATTTTCAATCAATTCAATTTTATCATAAATGACTATACACTTTTTTCGATTACATTTATAATACATTAGTATAATTTTTACGTATACACGTAAGATTCGTTCTACTCTATCATATGTGATGAGACATTTCATATTTTGCACTGATCGCTTGTAGTTTTGTACTGATTCGGATTTATTCAATCATCTTGCCTTGATTCTTCCATCTTTTCCTGAAACCATTGCAGAGTGTTGTTTGCCGCATCAATGTCGGGATTAATCTTTACGTAAACAAAAAATATATTACAAAAGTGTACTTCAAACTGAATACTTTGTATACAATTATATTACGTACCAGCATTGCGGAGTATGAATGAATGCCAATGGAGTTAATTCCCTGGAATGACTTCGCCACACCGTGTCGAACGACAATAACGGAGTACTCTGGAACGTCAAAATCAGTCGCCTTTTGACCCCAAAGGGTCAAATCAATCTAAATAACAGAATTAAACAACTTCATTACCGCGCAACTCAGGAAACTGTATGTTCATGTACTTACCTGCGCAATGTTGATTTCGCCTAACAATTTTAGAACCCGTTTGTCAACAGTTCCGCCGCTTGTATCATTGACCTGCTCAATGTCCCCAACTCCGACGCAAATGCCGATAAAATCTAATTAAAACATTAATTATATAATTAAGTTTTTGAAACAAAAGAGCCAAGCTATTCGACATACCAAACACTTCTGACCCGCTGAGTGCCGATACCGCGGCAACCGACTTGAAATCGAACCGCAGTGGACCGATCAAATCACTTTGGGCGATTATAACTTGGGACGACTTTGTTAATACCAGCTCCCAGTTACAGCCCAATGGATTAAATTGTGGGTTAGCCAATTTCACCGTGAAGTTGGTCAACTTGACAACTCTGTCAAATTCCAAAAGAGGGAAGAACTTGTCGGCCTCATCACGATAGGCTGTTACCATGACTTCGGAGTCTTGATCCATCAATGTAAATGAGAACACATTGGCTGCTCCATTTTTACTGTTCCATTGTCGCATTTCGGACTTCGAGCTGACTCTGGCAACCAGGCCCGCAGCCACACTAGATATAGTATTCAAAAATATTTTGTTTTAATACGTCACCCTAACAAAATCTAAATACTTCGGAATCATAAAACAGTTTTCGAGTTTTGTTGACTTACAACCCAGTTTTATTCAAGCTGCTGATGGCGCCAGGGACTTGCGCAGTAATGCCATGGTTACCGTCCATATTATCATCTTGTTCCCAGAACCTTAGGCGTTTGGGGGCCATTGCAAATTGTCCAGAAGCGGAATTAACACTAATGTCCTCCTCAGCAATAGACTTCTCCGGCGAAGGCTTTGAGTTCTTTCCACGAGGCATGATGATCAGGCAAACAATTGAGGATTCCAAGACAGATGATTAGGAGAACAAGCACAGATTTAATTGCGACTGGTTTGTTCAGGTCTCAGAGAGCGACTGATTCGAAACTGAAAATTAAGTCGATGAGTCAACTTCATATTTCATTCAATTTTCAAACAACAGTTGCTATGGCAGTTATAAATAAGGAAAGCTTACCACTTGAAAAACTTGACCAAGAAAGACGAGCAAAAGATCAATTGCGACTGGTGTGTCCGAGCGTCAATGAACAACTGATTTTAAAGTGCATATTCAGTTGATAAGTCAACTTTAATATGCTTAAAGCTTAAACAACAGTTACTATAGTATCTACAAATTATTTAGATTTACCACTGGTGACCAAAAAGATGCGCGACTACTAGCTCAAATAGGGTCTGGTTTGTCCGGGTGTCAGTGAACGACTGATTTGGAAATCGAATTAACTTAATAATTCCGTCGAATGTTTTAATCTTTCAACAACGGTAACAACAGTTACTTTGGTAATGTTGAAAAGATATCGCCACTTAATGCTAAAAAGATGGTAACGTTAAAGAGATATCGCCACTCAATGTTAAACAGATAGTAACGTTATAGAGATATCGCCACTTAATGCTAAAAAGATGCTAATGTTACCTAATGCTAAACAGACGGTAAAGTTAAAGAGATATCGCCACCCAATGTTAAACAAATTGTAACGTTAAAGAGATATCGCCACCTAATGTTAAACAGAAGTTGAGCGACAATATTCGAGAATCCATTTTTGCGGTTTGAAGTTTGTGGAATTTTCACCCGATCAACACGGAAACCATCAACTTATATTCCAATTTAAAAAAACAAATCAAATAAAACTGCAAAATCAAGAATCGAAATTCACCAAAAGTTCAGATAATTTCCTAAAATTAATTCGCGTGCTCAAACCGTTCTGTAAGAAGTTGATATTAAAAATGTCACGGCTTATTACTGACCGCTGTACGATTTGTCTCCGTAATATAGAAATCGATTTTATAGCGGCTCACCCAAGACCATTGCGTGGAATGAAACCCAGTTGTGAAAGACATATCTTCCACTTTGATTGTCTCTCTCAATTATTAAAAGTACAACACCAGAGGTCCCATTGCCCTTTATGCCGAGCTCCCTTTAATAGTATACAGCCATTTTTGGTGAAAGGTACGTCGACTGATTATTATTGTATTCTTCTTCTAAACCACATGTAAGAACACGACGCAAAAAATTATGAGTCTGACAATTAGGCCTGACTATGGGTAAGCCATAAATGAACACACACACAGACTAGATGATTCTTGTGACCTTTTGCAGGTACCCTGTTAATTTGGCTCAAATCGGTCAACATTTACTAATGTACAGATAATCGAATGTACGAATGTACAGATAATTATTAGGATCAGTAATTCAAAGTTTCAGTTTGTAAGAGATGGACGTTCCACACGCTCGGGATTGTTTTGAATTCCAAAATGCTCGTACGAGTCTTGAAAGTCATGAACTAGTATTTGTGTGGTGTCTGTATTAACGGTCTGATTTTTACGTCAAGTATTTAATTAGATTCAGATGCCAAGTCCATCCAATTCGTCCTTAAATTATGATCATATGTCAAATATGTCGGGGTTACCAAAAACAAAATAAAACAAACAATAAAATAACCCGAAAACGATACTAACAGACACTAACATGCAGAATTGACTAAATTCACATTTAACGAGAATTTCTATCTCACGTTAAAATGAATTGCATATTTTGCTCAAAAAAGTTACAAAGTCAGCCGACTGCTAAACTTCTATGTTGTAAACAAATTGGTCATAGTCAATGCTTAGAGAAATGGCAAGATAAGTGTCCCACATCATACCAGAAGGACGCAAACGGAATTTTCATTCGCACAAACGACGGTTCTTACCTCATGACTGACCCCTACTGCCCTTACTGTCGCTCGTCAATCCGAGGTTTATTATATCATCTAGTTATAAGAAACAAATTCAATTTAAGTCACGCTTGTAGACAGTGACACCCTGAAAAGAGATTCCTCTTTTCAGAGTAGAAACAATTGTAAAAGTTTTCTCGTTCCCACTCTTATAGGCATTTCAGATTTCTATGTCCTGACATGAATGATACGATCAGACCTGATCCACAATCCTAATACTTAATCACATAACATTTTTATATATTTAAGATGTCGATTTTACTGTTGACGACGAACGAGACTCTGACTTCCAACCCGACGCCTTAAAACACCCGGGTCCCTCAACGCGTATCCTTCGGTCGTCTCACGGAAATACTCCAGTGATAAACCTACCAGCCATGAAACCACCAGCTACGAACCCACCAGCCATGAATCCACCAGTCATGAACACACCAACCATGAACCCACCAGCTACGAACCC
>JAQGCA010003469.1:0-11758 GCA_034698945.1 Protaphorura quadriocellata | reverse complement strand
AGGATAGTCAAACTGGTCAACCGAGAAAAACACAGGTAAATGGCCATGCTAGTTTGTTGTTTCAGTAGTCCTTAAGTGAGTTATCTATGCATTCTCAAGACAGCTAGTTGAGCAGAATGGAATTCCTCCCAACAGGTCATTCTTGAGTAAATCTCAAAAATCAACAAATCCGATAAACTGAAACCTTGCCATATATTTTCTCACGTACTTCAGATTTCCAGTAGATATGATCGGAAGAAAAGTACCAACCGTCTGCAGCTAATAAGTCAGGAATATTTTATAAAATGCCAAGCGTGATTCGAGTTTTAAAGAATCTCGTGAGTAGAGATACTTTGAAATTTGGAAAATGAAATATTACCTTCTCCTTCCTGAAGTTTGCTGGACCATATTCCTTTGGTAGACACATGAGTTGTTGTGGGGTGGTGCATATACAATCACCGCATCCCCATGTATAGCTGAAGCTCGGTATTTTCGAAATTGATACATAACATTTTGTGGAGAATATAATTCAGAATACAATAGATATATCGATAATAAAAGTCGCAGTGTGAGTGTGACAAACAGGCGAGGTAAAAATGAAATTAATCCAGGCGACGTAGGAGAGCATTTGAATAGTGTGGTAAATAATTTCCCCTAGCCGCATCGGTGACCCCTTCCGTAAAACTGCTGAACGCCGGAAGGGACATCATGGAGAGGTGAAACATCGTACACAGATTCAACTTGACCTCGCCGTTAGAATATTACTGTATTTGAATTAGGTAATCCGGTGACCCTACAATGACCTTCGCTGATCTACTAGAGTCAACCCGAGTTTCGCGAATACAAAAGTTTTAGTGGTCAGTTCGGCCACAACATTTCAAAATTGAACCGAATCGCACGGGAGATTTCCTTATAACCAAGGTTCCTTGTCCTTCCTGGTAGGTTCATTTTCTGCTATTGTATCGCTGTGTGCTTGTGTGGTTTGTTTGTCTTTCCATTAGAGAGCTAACCTCTGCATTCAAACATACAAAGTGCCAGTTGATTGTCTTATTAGGGATACATTATTAAATGTTAATATTCACAGTTACGATTACAATACAATATAGAGTGTATCTAAACTAATGCGGACTGTGCTTATTAATGCATCATCGAGATTCTTTCTTGTTCTCATTCCCATGGGATAATGATAATAGGAACTTTTTGCTCGCAAGTTCTTCTTACGTCTTCGGTTCTTCCTAAAGCTCTTGTTCTAAAACTCTGAATCAATGAGGCCTCTACAGTAACTTCTTCACAGATGAATCACCCGGTGTAAATCGATTGATTTGTAGAAGTAATGAATTCGCCTGACAGGCGAAGAAATTTAATTGACTATGACATTTATGAACCACCCTGAACAAACAGTAAATATCAACCCCGCAATCATGGACACATGCACATAGTAACCCAAAACGAAATGAGAGAGCGTGACACAAGTGACAATTTACAGCGTAACCCACTTTCGCCCAAGTGGGAAAGGAGAAACTGGCATCTCTTTCTCAAGTAGCCACTTCTCTCTTTCCCTTATTTTTTTCTCGTGTGGAATTTATTCGCCCACCACTAGCCACCTTTTCGGAATTGCTTCAGTAGTAAATCGAACCTGCACTAGTCGGAATTGGAGAAAGTGGAAATGGAATTAAAGATTTTCTTTCACCGTGCCTAATTATCTGGAACGGCAATCGTATGGAGAAAGTAGAGACACACATCACATGCCTTTCATTACTTGTGAAATATTCCGTCTTTAAAATAAATGTACTTTCTCCCATAAGGTAAAACCAGCTACATTAATTTATTTTTCCTACACGAACAGAAATTAGTCCTTTGAACATACTAATGAGATAAAGAGCACCGAGTGTCGACTTTGACGCGGGTGCACTTAGGAAAAAGTTCAGGGCTTAATAATCTTACCTTACTGCACTGCGTACGAGACAGTCAAACTTTTAATTTCAGGCAACAAATGCAGTGTAAGAGTGTAGAATTCATTGTATGTAGTATCGGAAGAGAACTCGGGCGAGTTCATTCGTAAGTACTAGGAGCAGTAACGTAGTAATACACACCTGCGGACGATGTGTGACTTTCTATTGAATATGCCCGACCGAATTTCCATTCTATAATTTAGGCAACGCTTTTGCCCAAGTACCCAATTAACAACTTCACGTAATAATAATTAATTTACTACTGGAGTAGATTCTGCACTGCATCCTCCTACACTTTCCGTTTCCATACTCACGGTATTAGGTCTCTGGCAAAAGAATGAAGTAGTAAAGGCAAATGAAGTGGGCTCTCACCGTTCCACTCATTAGTATATGCTCAATACTTTGCTATGGTAGTAAGGGTGTTACATACAATAGTCGTCCGTAATTACAACGTAAGCTGGTTACAATTCTCTTACACTAATTCTTTCCACGTACGTATTTAATCTTTAAGAGGTTTTAGAAGAACAGTTATTCCAGACCCCATTTCATCAAAATTACTTGCCTGTCACATTCAGAGTAGACGGATATTTAATATGCCGTGAAAAAGATGACTAATAGGATTTGACTGACCGGCGTTAGGCCCGGCAATGTTTGTAGGAATATCAAAGAGTTTCCGTGTCCGCAATATTCCGCAGAAACATGAGTAAGGAGATGACCAAAAACGTTTACCACGGTCAATTTCGTATATTTGTATTTATACATTATCTCGTTAGACGTTTGGACCCCATTTCCATTAAAATGAGAGCAGATGAACAAGAAGAGTAGGTCACAATCGCTCGCCTTTCACCGGTCTGACTCTAGAAGCGGGTCGAATTGCACGCTATTGCCTAAGTTAGGCTATGTTATCACGTACTACCCTACGTGGTCAGGTACAGAGGATTTTCTCAGTCTCCGTCTGACCTTTATTTTAAAGAGCTTGCATGGGATATTGGTCCTTCTCTCAGTCGCAGAGAAATACATGACCTTGCCAGATAGAGCAGGCACACAATGTCAACTCCAGTAGCGGTAGTAGTGGAGTGGATTAAATCGTTTGTTTCTTTGTTTTTTTATTTTAAGTGTCATCCAAAGCAATCAAGAACAAGAAGTGAACAAATTGATTGTCAGATGATCCATCGCAGCGCCAGCCAGGTGTCTCTTGCGGTTGTTCATGGTAGCTTGAAGTTTATTGAGTATAAAGCTGATTTTGAAAAAAAAAATTGTTCTTGACAGTAGCTTGTAGGTATACACATCGAATTGGAAGAGGAGCGAAAGAGAAAGAGGAAGCTACTTCGCTTTCACTTTGTATTAAGTTAGTTTGCAGAAGAAGCAAGTGTGACGTCATCGTCCTCGCACTCTCCCCAATTAAATTCAACGGAGAATTGGTCCAAAGAAACAGCATTTCTTGTGGCATCAGAATGATCCTTACACCGACTCGCGTGTTTACTTCATTTAGTTCGATGACTATTTCTTTTTCAATAAAGACGAAAGCTCGTTCATATTTGGCAGAACGCGTTCTCACATTCAAGTAAACAGTTTACGGTGTCATTTGTCAGATTCTTTCCACGAAGCCGTAAGAATTACAGTAGAATTTCGATCTGAAATAACTCACCGTAGGTACATAAAATTAATTTATTGGCTTGTACAGTTTTCCGGTAATATCTGACCGTATGAAAGCAGGCATCATGACAAATTCATCATAATTCCCTACAAGTTAATTGCGGATATGGCTTCCGTTATTGTATACTGTTTCGGCTCGGCAATAAAGTTCCACATTAATGTGGATTCCAGACTGGTAGTCATTACTGCTTAGTGTGTTGCAGTCCGTCTACATTTCCAACCAGTCTTCAAAATGAATGTCATAGTATTGATTAACCGGGAAAAATATCAATGAAAAAATAGCGCTTACTTTCTTTTTTATTCTCCATCGGATCTCTTCCGGTAAGGCCAGCCTATTTATTTATTTCATACATGGATCGTTAAGCTCTAAATTCGCTATAAAAAAACCTAAGAAATCGAATTTCTCGAAAACGCAACTTCTATAACGATTTCTATGAACGTGAGACGAGTATACAAACACAAAATTGCGCATTATTATCTGTCGCTTTTTTTTAAGGCAACATTGCTTGAAATGAAATAATTTAATGCGTGATTTGATATCTCGTATAGTGTGTTATTTCCGAAATTCTTATTACATTCGGAGTATAATAAATGAAATTAATCAATGAGGAAATACAAAACAAAACTTTGGAGCTCAGATACTTTTAAGAATATCAACTTATAGAGAAACCATTGAAATAAACTTTATTAAAAAAACCATTAAAGTGACACCAACTACCTAACAGCCTTGAAATATTCCGAGAAAACTTTCGAGGTGATGTTCTTTAGGAGTTTTGTATACACTTTTCTTTTGAAATGGAAGTTTGAAAGAAATAACTCAAGTTTGAATTCAAGTCGAGTATGCTCTATATGCAACATCCACATACCATTTGTACAATACTATAAAATGAGTGAAGTTTTCTCCCAATCTCAGATCGTGGACGTCTTGCAATGGAATCCTTTCTGAAGAAGTCATCAGGGATCTCAGTATCCGGTCGTTGTACAAACAAAGGAAACAGCGAAAATTAAGACTTTGCTTCTAAAAATCCTGCCTACTCACTTCTCTCTAATGAACCCAGTACAGTTCAGCCTCTTCTTTGCTGTCATCTCAAGATAAAAAATATTTCTATGTTCGCCTTCTCCACGAGGTTGGTAATCAAAAACATTGCACAAGGGAAATTTTAGTGACGTTAGAAGACCATAAAGGAAGTAGAAAAGTCGATAGTTTTTCGATCAAAGCTTATTCCAAACTGAAAAATTTATAAATCCGAACGAAATCATCTTATTTGTATACAAGCTTGGACATTTTATTGAATTGGTGAAAGTTGGCTTAATTTAGAAGATTTGTTTATGTAATTTCTGTGAAAAATTTTTGCTCAAATTAACGTATACCAATGAAATTTTTTAAGACCTACCTTGTGGTTCAGGCTTCGGTATGTTATACATATTGTAAAAACGCCAGGCAAGCCGTGATTTGTACAATTAAAAACGTTAAGGTTCTAGTTTTAGTGCCGGTTATTGGGTCTTTCAGATACACCGAGAACAATTCCCTTGAAAGCAGGGAATACGAGATTACATCCATTCCGAGATTTAAGCATTTTCAGGTTTTTTGTGCTTGCTTACACTCAGCTCTTTTTGTTCGTGTCCATCTTCTCATTAAAGTCTTCTGTATCACTTACTTGATGGTTGCTCGTAATGACCAAAGGCACGCAGAAGTTCCATGTTATTGAATTTCTGGCCACATTTCCTTGAAACTCGTGAAGGTTTCTTGTGACAACTGTTAGAGAACTGAGAAGTCCTACAGTCGGACGATAGTTATATTATATACGGACGGAACAAAATCCTATCTTGCACATCTTGTGGAAGAGATATTACTCGAATCTCTCGGGCCAATAAATACACTGGAACAGATGCGCTCAACTCATCAAGGATACAAAATACTTTGCTACCAAAACTGTCCCACCTCTATGATTTCTCTAAATTAGCAGTTATACATAATGAAAGTACGTAGGTCTTAAGCATAATGATGAAAGCTTGCGATTCACCGGAATGTCTGAAGTGAAAGTCAACTTTCACCAAGTGAAACTTAAACCTTGTGTTCGAAAGTGTTCCTCAAAGGTTTTACAATATTGGGGCGAACAGGCCACTATAATTAATTTCAATGAATTGTGGACTTAACACGGTGACGTCTGAAACCATAGCTAGAGCTTGGAAGAATTTACTGTTGTGTAATGTATTTCATGTGATTCCGATAAAACCAAATTAAAACTCTTTTCTTGAAATCTGCAAACTGTCGGCTAAGTAAACCTCCCTGGTCATTCCCGACTAAACAAAATCCACATGATGGGAATCTAATTGTGTACGAGCTGTTAGCTCATCCTGGGTTATCATGCAATATACGAATTCGCTCATATTAAATTAGGTTGTGGAACTAGATTTCCGAGTTGAAGGCTTCTACAAATCTTCAGTTTAATAGTTTGACATTTGTTTACATTTCTAATAACGTAATTGAAACTCAATTGCTGATGTTAGAGTACATCATAAACTGTAGAAAGAAAGGATCATGTGGCGTCGTGAACAGGGAATGACTGTCCTTACAGCGACTGCAGATGAAGAAGGAAGGATTTATGTCCCCATATTGGAAAGAGATCATCTTCAGCTTCAGCCCACGCATTCTGAGAAAATTGGCATATGTTTTGCTTAAAAAATAGACAGGTGGATGTTGTGGAACTCATCAGGGGAAATTAAAACTTCGGAAGCACGGAAACACAATTACTTTAAGTGCTTTCTAGTTTCTGGGTGAGTTGTCTGGAACCTTAAAATACGTTTTGTTTATCCGTTTGAGTTCAATTGATTTGTCTAAATAATGTAGGGAATAGTCTGCATCCAGCCAGGGACACTTGCGTGCTAAGAATATTCATTTTTAAGCCGAAATATCTCGTCTCTTAAATAAAATTGGTCAAATTTGGTATAATAAAGAAACCCCAAGTGCAGATAAACAAAAATAACAACTTTTTGAATCTTTGGGCACAAAACCTGGCTTTGTCTTCGAGGCTGTTTTCCTTAGACATTTTCAAATTTATAGTTGTCGGGTGAGTACCCGTAGTGTTTGCGAAATTAGTTGATTGGACTCCCGATTTCGGGAGTTTTCAGAAAATGTGAAATTTCGGGAAAAATCGACTTGCTCAGAAATTGTCGAACCATGGCTCAAAATTTTCAGAAAGCACTTGGGAATTTCGTGGTGAAGTCCGTTTTTCGAATTTTTGACGTTTTCACGGCCATTCAAACGGAAGTTTGTGAAAAAGCGGCAGAAAAACGACAAAAACCCGATTTTTTTTCTTGCAGCCCGCGCTGCGCGCGAACGCGGCGTGCTACAGCGCTCAAATGATATGTCAGAGATAGCATTTGAGCTTATCTTTCCAACGATGTATTGGGCGTGTCTGTGCCTATTGTGGTTAATGCTGTAGGGGGGACAATACATATTAGACACCCTGTACAACTTAGACTATATAGCCCATGTATCTACGGGCTAGCCCGTGTGTGTTTGGACTGGTCTAAACGGGCTGAGATGCGAAAGATGATACGAGAGGTTACGTTTCAGTCCACTTAAGCTAGCCCATAAATATAGAGATATTTATAACAGAGATACCTGGATATTTATACACCCACTAATGGATGGAGCATTTACGTAAAAAACATTTTCAGAGGAGATAAAAAAAATAGTCAATCCAGACTCTGTTCATCGCTTGTCAATTACTTTAAACTGGCTTCTGCTATCACTATAAGAGGCAGGGCAAAGTTTGGCCTATGTTCCAGTATCTGCTTTTGTTATATTCATAATACAAACTTTAATATTCAAAAGGTCCACTGTTTTTAATAAGACAGATTGATTTTGCAATCACGTTTTTCTGAGTGTGTACCATCCACCATCAGAACAGATCTTGTCTGTTCTTGTAGGGACGGGAATTTCTTATTGCCAATGACCTATATCTGGTCCGTGTGATATCCACCAGATAGGTCGGGGGTGGAGACCATTAGAGACTTGATGGAATCCAACTCCTGCACATAAAACTAATTAAATTCTTGACTGTCCTTCAGACATAGTCTTCACGGAGTGAGGATAAACGGGTGAAAACAAGGAAATCCAGAAATCTTTCTCTGATAAAATGGGTAGCTTCTATTCCAACAGACTTCACTCTCAAAGTTGCTTAAAGAGATACAGAACAGGCAAAGAAATAGAATCACAATTTTTTCGTACTTGCTCCTGTTATAAAACCTGTCTGCCTATTGCAGTAAAGCTCAACTTTTTGAAATAAAACTCAGGTTACAACGTCCTTAAAACTGGAAAATCGCTTTCAGCGTTGAAATAATTTTCTCCGCCCTATTAATCCCCATACCACAAGGTAACGTTGGAAATTACGACAAAGGAATGTTCTGCTCGTATCTTTTTAAGGGCTTGCCGTAATTGTGAGATTGTAATTGTTCTGTCGAGTTTAATCCTTTTTCTGACGAAACGTCAGCCCTAGGGTTTAACGAGCCACGCTGAACTGCAACAGGAATGTAACTCTTTTATCTTCATCTGAGAAACAGCAGTATTGTGTCGATTTAGTAGAAAAATCCCAATCCCATAATTATCAGACGATTCTATTTCTTGAGTAGGCGAAGTAAAAAGAATTGGATCTCAGAATGGGTTTTAGATTTTTGTATGGCTTGATTCTCCTTGATACTGTGAATAACTAAATTCCAAAACTGCAGACTGTGCATAGTGTCTTATTCTAATCAACCACTTGGAAGAATCCGTAAAACTTACTATTTAATTTTTTTAGAAACTGTTAAATCAAGTCAGTGAATATTCGCCAGTTCAATGTAGCATGGATAATGGATGCACATTTCGTAGTAGGTGAAATGGAAAACATTTAAAAAATACACGATTGATTGATTGATCGATTCTTTATTAACGTGATTTTTCAAAGCATTCAGGCATACAAGCATGCAAACAGATTGCAAAAATATAAAAATACGAATGATAACCATGCCTTAAGGCAAATATTGCGGGTATTTTCTTTATTCATCCTTGAATATAATTTATACAGTTATGGAAGATTGCACTTCTTAGTGCTCATAAAACTTATTAAATTAAATGTTTTTGACAATTTGTTGAAACACTGGCTTACAGTCATTAGTGAATTGTGAATAACATGACCGGCGAATCTAATCTACCACGAAACTTAAACAAATATGTTGTCGCTTAAGAAACCATGCCAAGTCGTTAGTAATGGTTTCCCTTGGGGAGAATAAATTCTTGGAATATTCACGTTTCACATCTAAAAGAGTTTCTTTTTCTTCTTTATCTAATTCGGTCGTTGAAACGTGCCATTGCATATTTCTGCACTGCTAGCTATACCATGTAACTCTGTTTCGGAGTTCCGTAATTTTATTCTATACTGAGACCTATTTAGAGCCAAGCCTCCAGAATCCAAAATAGGTATTAAACTTTTCTGATGGCTTTCTACAGTCAACCGAAAATAAGAATAATAATAAGTCGCTGGAGATGAGTAACCATATTTTTTCCGGACATTCTAGTCTCCATTATGCGTGTGTGTGTGAATACTCATAATCCAATAGTATAAGTATACAGGGTGTTTCAGAATAAGCGCATAGTTGTTTGATAATATTTTGGCGTAGTAACGAAAATTTACATTACATGCAATGAGATTAAACCGCCCAACAACGAAAAACACACAAACAACTATGCGCTTTTTCTGAAACACCCTGTATATCGTGGTAGTTTGCATATCTGCTGAGTTTCTGCTCATATTGTTACTGCTCTCTTACTTGAATCTTACTTGAAGGGTGTTCCAGAAATATAGTCGTCAGTTTTATGACTCCGTGCTAAGATAAAAGTAAACGACTTTGCCTATTTCTTTGCATCTGATATATATCAGATTCTGCTGATGAGGGATACATTTTGGCAGAAGAACCAAAAACGCAAGGATGCAAAATAAATTATGAACTCATTGGACATCAGTTTTAGTCTTGCTAACTTATTACATTCTAAAAGTAGCGGAATTCGTCCATATTCACTGTAAATGCCTAAGAGTATCGAATGTATGTATGTATGTGGAGAGGATATTCCTTAGCCTCCGGGTACGTTTCCACTGTAATTGCAGATTAAATTGAATTAATTGGGCGAGCGAAATAAAGTGAACGAAAGCGTAACGAAGCTCTTATATTCGAGTTGAAGGTAATTTATGTGTTCGTGGTATTCTCGTTGTAATTATTACCATGGTATTAGTTGTCGTATTTGTTGACAATTTTATCAACAAGACGACCCATAGTCAAATTAATTGCATTTTGTGTATCCATGATTCTCGTATGTTCGGGTTTTATATTATTGCCATGGTCGTCCTATTTTTTCACAATCACCATAACTAAGTTCGAGGCGACAAAAAGGAAACAACGATTTCACAAATCGAAGGAATTACGCATAATAAAATGTTGATTTCTTTATTAAATATTAGCAATGCTAAAGCAAACTTCGAAATGCTCATTCATTCCCGAGGTTTCCAAAAATGTCAATTAGATTTAAAGTTTCGTTTGCACTACTTTAGTTTGGAGGACTGAGTCTGAGAAAACTTTATTTAAATTCCGTATTCAGTTTGGAAAAATTGTTTACTACAAAAACTAAATAGAAGAATAGTAAGCCTAAGGGCCAAATGGTTAACAAACCAACTTTGGTGATAATCAGGGTACAATTGTAGACACTAGAATAAGGAGTACGCATGAACACAAATACGATAGACAAAAGCAATGCTCAGTACTACGTCCATTCGCAATATTAATCAGAGTACAATCGTAGAGACGACGGATTTTCTATAAACGACTAAATTATTACTTCTGAGGATTGGTAAACCCGCCCGACGTTGAGGTCGGTTCGTGTGTGCCCTTACAAAATTAATATCAGCAATTAAAACATTTCCCATAAGTTACGGTAACAATACAGGTTGTCAATCTCAAATGTAAGCTTATCTACACAACTGCATACCTCATTTCTGACACCTACAAGAATCCTCATGTGCACCCTGAAGGAATTATCATATTATATTTCCATGACGGCTCGTTCTAGTAGTCAGTATGTACGAGTACCAAAACGAATGGCCGTGTCAAACTCAAATATATCTAATATGCGTACAAGGAAACGATAATTCGCATCTTCATAAGGAAACAACATCACACTGTACGGAGTTGTGCCACACACGATGGACTGTATCTTTTTGCAAACCCCCTACTGCTCAACTCGGGAGAGTCTGGGAAAACCCTATGCATTTCAGAGAGAACCTTATTAAATCCGATGCGCATAGTGGTGCTGACGGGAGCATAGTTAAAAAATAGACCCGAAAAAAACGATTTTGTGAATGATTTCTTGACAGAAACACGTTCAAAATTGTTATTTAAAAAAACGCTGATGCTATCTTTTTTTTTCTTTAGTTTTATGGATTTCTCGAGATGATGGTCGACATATTTTTGGAAAGTCGTTTTTTACTGCCAAAACATTTGGAGGAACTACCCTTTGAGTTGATAATTGGTTTGGGTAGTAGATGGTTTGACATTTTAATTTGCGGTGAGAATCAACTTTCACCAAGTCGGTCCGAACAATATCTCAAAGAGTGGTTGATAATTACAGAAAGACAGCACCGGTGGATTTTTCTAAGAAATTATTTTGGACGCGTTTCTGTCGAAAACCCGTTCAGAAATTCTTACTTTAAGGCCGATATCTACTTCTACAGCTCTATGTACAGTCTCTATCTACAGCTCGCCACCACCCCTATGCGCATCGGATTTTAAAGTGGAATTGCTCCGTAGACCCTCCATAAGATTCTCTTGTCTTAAAAGATGTAAAAAGACATTGTGGGAAATCAAGTTGAAATCTGAGTAAAGATTTAATTGACTGGAGTGGGAATCGAACTCACGTCTTTCCGGGGTATTCCCTTACCTCGATCTTTGTGTCTGTATACGTGCCACGATTACGTATATTTCTCCTCAACTTTAATTTTTAATTTTGGTTTCAAAAAATCACAAAAAATTTCAATTTTATTAACAATTTTACCGTAGGATAATTGAGTGAAGGCGAAGTCCGTGAATTGTTTTGAGTAGGTTTTTGGTAAATGTGAGATATACATTTTACCGTAGGA
>JAQGCA010003468.1:0-11760 GCA_034698945.1 Protaphorura quadriocellata | reverse complement strand
AACTATCACACATGCTTCTCTGTCATGTTGTGGTTTTCAGAAAACAATATTAATCTAATGTCACTTCCATTGTGTGTCTCAGGGCACGAGTTCAATCATAATGTCATAAAGTAACTTTTAAACTGCGTGCAAATATTGCTTGTTACCTGCAACACATGTATTAGGTGTTTGTGTTAGTAGTACATGCATGTGCAAAGCAAACTGGTAATACAATGACAAACTGGAATGGGAAACAACTGGCGATAATGCCCTTCATTTAATTATTATTTTAACTCAAATTTTTACTTTCACTTTCCGCTGTTTGGTCTATATCTACTGTGTCACCTCAGTTGAGATCATAATTTATTTCTGGTCAATCCCACGCGTCAAGGATAAGAGGTGAGGGCCAGGAGGGAATAAAAGAAAAAAGTAGAAAAGTAAGAACATAAAGAAGTAATTAAGTATGTATGCCCGGCGGCGGCCGAATCAACCGTAGCAAAATATTAACTGCTGGGTTCTTATTATGTGGTCGGATAGGAAAAATAAGCTCGTCAAATGCCACTATTGATAGAACATTATTCCACTAAAATGTGCTGACTCTTGTCGTTTGTACTCCGTGTCCGTCTAACAAGTCTACTCAGTTTTATTGAATCCTGGCTTCCGAATTGATACAAAATTCGTCAGACAGTGAATCCATAAGCGATATTGAAAATATATGTATCAGCGAGAAATGGCAACGAGTTAGTTCTTTTAATACTGAGGTAGAAGCAAAGAAATCTCTTATTGACGAGAAATTGTGGAGAATGAGAGGAAAAACAGAAACATCGGAAGAGACAAAAACATTTTATTATTGCAAACATTCCATGGCCTGCGATGCGAAAAAATACGTATTATAAACATACCCGGCTCTCGACTAATACCGTATTAGTCGAGAACCGGGTATGTTTATTTACTAGGAATATGTCATCCCGTCAACGGTTGTGCCACAGAAAAGCGAGCGAAGCGAAGCTCATCATCCCGTCTTTTGAAAAAGAAAGGGTGTGAATTTTTTGTCGAGTAGAATAGAGGGATTTCACGGTAGATTTTAAATTAAATTGCACGGTAAAATATCTCGCTCAGTATAATAATATTTTGCACAGTAAATTAATACCTTGCACAGTAAAATAATATCTCGCCGAGTAGAATAATACTGTTAACTTGCTAAACCTCTTTTTAAATGGGGGGCTTCGCCCCCCAACCCCCGCCGGAGCTCTGCCCCTGGACCCCGTAATGTAATATTCCAACCTTACACGGTATATGACTTTACGCAAACATCAATAGCAAAAAGACTATTTAATTACTTTTCATATACAATAAATAACAAATATTCCAGATTTCAATCATTTCTTCACCCTTAGATGAGAAAATGTCCATGGCAACGGCGGAGTTTGTTTACGTCAGTTCTTCTGAGAGGCGAACTACTCGGTTGCTATGGAAATTTATCCCATGCTAAAACTCAAGTTCAAGGGGTGACCCCTTAACAGTAGACAGTCAAAACGTAGTCAGTGCACAATTACACCCCCAGCAGAATCTCCCCTGAAAATTACAGCCCGATCGGCCCGGTAGTTCCTGAGAAAAGCTCTGGACAAAAAAGTGCTTACATACACATGGAAGAGATACAAACGGATTTCCGACCACCTAGTGGAACAGAAAAGCTTCGCTGCGCTTCGCTCGCTTAATAAACTTCATCGCACACTCATATAGAACGTCCTTCGCGTAAACTTTCAAAGGAAACTAGAAAGAAAATTATCCGGTTTTACCGAGACGGAACATAGCCAGTGAAGGAAAACAATCCGCTGACGCAAGATTTTGTAGAATATTTTGCGGAAAATCGTTAGCCAGGTATGTGGGGAATTTCTCTGGCTATCCAGCAACCAGCAGTGGCTTAGATTCTACGAATAATATAATTAATACTTGTTACTATAAATGTTATTTAGATTTGTGGCACTTCATTTATCCGAAAGAATAAAACACCAGCTAATTATGTATTGGATATACTTTAAAATCCGGCATTTACGTACCGCGCAGCTTTGCGTCAGCCTAATAAAACCTTTCCAATTCCAACTTTGTTTTTAATATGTATATTGATTACTTAACGCAACTGTGACAATTATTGTACCAGTAATTAACATATGGCATATTAGGTGTCTAAAATTCACTACAAAATGCATATCTTTCGTGGATGTCTTCATCGGGGCTTAGGTTGATGAAACTTACAAATCTCCATGTAGAACATGCGACGAACCTAATTTTCTTTAACCATGTATCTGATCAATTGATTTAGTTGCATAAAACTGGCCGGAAACGTGTGAACGGAAATACTTGAAATCTTCCATTAGTGCCTCCTGGCATTCTAACCCAGAATCTGTACCTCTCCATTTAACTATAGTGAGCTGGATACCGCGTCGGTTTAACGTTACCGCATATGAAGCCCAGGTTATCAGTACTTGAGAACTCATTTTTAGCATGCAGACGCAGTACTGTAAAGGGTTTATAAAATCCCAATACCTGTAAGTCTGTCTGACACCGCATAGTGCTCCTCGCACAAAGTCCTTGTAATACCACATATTTTAAAGCAACCTAACTTCACAATGCTTTAATCCATACATACATAAAATGCTCCCTAACTTTTCTCTCTACGCAGCGTTAGCCAATATGTCACCGTTACGCTTAATACAGTCCGTCTTGACGTGGCATGTGATGAAATGTGTATCGGAGTTACAAGGATTTAGAATAAAATGCGGACTAATAGAAGCATATATATATAACATTACTTTAAAGAAGAAGAAATTTCCTTTATTTAGGACTCTGCCTTCCAATCGAAGGTTGCCAAAAGACACAGAATACAACCGACAAGACTTTTACGAAAAAGGCATTTAGTTAAAAAAATATATTTTATGGTATTTGGGTTAACGAAAATAAACTTGGATGTAATTATTGTTGTGTGGAAGAGTATAGGTGGTGTTGTAATAGCTGGGAAGAACCCTTCAATGCGGTTAGAACCACATCTTGTCTCAATGATGATGGAAGCGAAAACTTCTTGCGAAATTCTTCAAAGAATGTTGTTATTGTTCCGCGTGCTCCAACTAATCCTATCACTTCGATTCTGTTTAGTTGATACTTTTCCAACAAATCTGGTATGCACGGGTTGCATATGCGTTGCTTCTACTTGTCCACTTCTTCAGGTTGAGTTTTTCCGGTTTCCATTTTCACAGTTGGATCAATCACCTATCCAATTTTTGTTCTTTTATCAAATACGATGATGTCAATCCGACGGTTATATATTCAATTAAATATATATTACATTATTGAATAACATTAAAACATCCTTGACGTTTTCGCTTTAAGGTCTTTGTATACCCCCTCTAAATACTCCCACTTTACCTCTCCCAACATCCTCTCAACCACTGTCCATTACCTCGATCTGTCACCCATTTCACGACTGTTTATTTTCAATCTTTATTAATTCAAACATTTTAAACTTTACAGTAATTATATATAAATATGTCTAGTCAATTAGACACGGGCTGGGGGAGGAGCACTCCCCGCCGTCCCGTTCTTTGCGGGGTTCACGTTTGTATTGTTCGTGTTGTTTGCGTTATTAGAGTTGTTTGCGTTATTAGTGCTGTTTGCGTTATTTGTGTTGTTCGCGTTATTAGTGCTATTTGTGTTATCACTGTTGTTTCCGCTATTTGTAGTATTAGTGTTATTAGTGTTGTTTGTGTTATTGTTATTATTGTTATTATTATTATTGTTGTTTTGATTCGGAGACCGTGATGCATCCTGAATTTCTTCGTCTTCTTCTTCAGCTGCTTCAGCATCGTCCTTTTTCTTTTGATCTTTACGAGCTTTCCGATATACGAGTGTGTAGCATACAAATGGGATCACTCCAAGGACGAGCATCACCATAGTGTATCTACGCGAAGCTTGGTCACAGTCCTGATATGTCTTCAGGAGCTTCCAAGCGCAACCCTACGACCAATTAAATTAATTTAGAACAACTTCAAGGAAATACCGATTGCATTCTATCTGACAGGGCACAATTCCTGTATGTAAAATTAGAACTAGGAATGCGGTACAGTAATACGGTCCATTTTGTGGACGGTATTTCGTATCAGACCACACAGCGCGAGGATAATGTGGCTGAATTCACATTTCAGCAAATATAAGCTTCAGTGTCACCAGTTTTGAAATAATCTCGATTATGTTTATGTTGGCAGTTTGAGCTTAACTAGCAGGAAAGCGTTCTCAAGTTATTTGATTAAACCTTGTACCTTTGGTTTATTTTTGTTCGCAGGAGGTTTAATTTTGATAGGAGGTCCTGCCTTCGAAATGCCACTTGGAGTAGAACTTCCCTTTGAGCCACCCATAACAGTTCCTTTCGGGCAGGATGTAATCAATGCCATTGGTAAAATAACTGTCCCATAATCCGACGAATTGTGAAGCCCACAGCAATTCTGAAATGACATGAATATTTTTCTATAGCAAACTTATTAAAATACGGAATTTACTTATTTGAACAATATTACAAGACAAAATGTGACAGACTTTTGATTTTTGGTAATCGGTGAAGAATGGGGTTAATTTTCCAGGGCCATCTTGGATACGTTTTGTTTTGGTAAGAATGTTGATCACGTCAGCCAAACTATGATCTTGGTTCTTGTAAATCATATAGGCAGCTGTAGCTAGAATGATTATATGAAGAACGATCCAAATATTTTTCTGGAATTATAAATCAAATTTTCATCTAAATCAATACCGAATGCTTTCAACATTTTAATTAATACTATAAATGAACACTTAATGCACAGAGCACGAGTAACCTAAAACAACAGGTTTGAATAGTATAAAGTAGCCATAGGGTCATGGCATTCCAGACATATTTGTTCGTGTAAATAGTAAATGTGTGCAGAATGTAAGACAATCAATGAGAATGCCATAAAAAACTGTATCATAGAAGAAAGACTAAAGTAGAATTCATATTAATTAATTTAAATCGCTGTTATTTTAAAAGGGACTTACAAACCAAGAGCAAAAACCACATTTTGCAGGAATCTTAATCAAGATGAGGAAGGCAATGCTAAAAAGGACAACGAAGAAAATGCAGGCCGTGGACAAAATGTACATTGTCCAAGGTTTGTCTTGGAATGGGATTTCCATCATTACGTAGCAGTCAAAGAACAGAAGAAACAATCCCAAGGCGATACCGATGATCTGATTGGTAATAGCAAATAAGGCAATGGTTATCGTCTTAAAAAAAATTTGACTCAAAAAGAAATGAAAATTTTTGGTTCCCTGCAAGAAATTTTTTGACATTTTTCGACGCGTTTCTTTTTTGAATACGCAGTCGAAAGCATATTTATTTTGCACAGAATTGTTAATTCCCGAACTGGCTAACAAAAAACCAGACTTTTCATTTTATATCAAAACGTGATTTCTCCTGTTTCGAAAAATCCATTAAATACAAAATACTTGAGCCAAAAATAATTAAGATGACATACAATCACGCCCCAAACCGGAAAACAAAGGATATGGAAGCAATGTTTCCCACAACATTTCTTTTTTGCCATCGCAGAAAAGCTTATTTTTCTAAACTCCTATATTTAGAGCTTAATTCAGACAATATCGAAATAAATACTCGACGTATTTTCGGATTTCAGTTGTTCCAAAACGGTGGTCGTCACAGTTTTATTTGTTATTGGCCACCGCCATTGTCCAGGACGACCTGACCGGAAGTACGCCGTTGCCGTTGAAGAAGAAAAAATAATCATAATTTATTTAAACGATAATCACTGACGTTACAACAACGTTAGCCTAAGACTCAGTATACGTTACAAAATATTTTTACAAAATAGTTGTCTGTTAAACATTAATATTAATTTTAATTTTTAGCACTATAATTCTACGGTCACATCGATTAGAAGTTAGAACATTTGTTCTGCAAAGTTGTGTCATAAAATTTCAAACTTGTTAGGGGTTTAGGAAAAGTTGCTAAGAAAACTGAAGGAAAATGACATATAATTTTCAGGTTTTATGTAAAGGGTTGACTAGTCAATATTCTTTAATATTATATGTAGTGAATTAATTAATTCATGGAGCCCAGACGAGATGGCGGACATCTTAATTATCCTGCTGGCCACACACTTTAATTAACGAGAGCTCAGATAATTAATCTAATAATAAATACCCCGCTATTTTGGAAACCTCTCTGGTTTTATGGTTAGACATGCAATATAGTGGTATTTCACAAGAGATTTAGACCACGCGTACTATCCAGTTTAATTCCTAACTGTTTACGATAGAAATCAATAAGAAAACATCGGTCAGCGTGGCTGATGGTTAGTAGTACCCAAATCAATGGAGCAGGAGTCGCGTGAAATGACCCCTACCCCTATGACCACATAAATTTCTGACCATGCAAAGCCAAAAGGAAATGAGCGTGCAAAGAGATAACCACGGTTTCTTTTAAATTAATTTTTGGCGTATGGATCTAAATACTCCTTAAGTAAAGACAAGGCTAGCAAAAATAATTCGACTTCTATAAGAACGTCGAGTGTCGAAATCTTAAATACTTCACACTACTTGTGTCTATGTGTCTTACCAGGTATGCTTTTCAGGTGTCAAAGCCAGAGCGGCCGAAATTTTTCTATTACTCAAGATGTCTATATTTCCTGTTGAAAAGAACAAGTACTAAGATTTGGTCATGTTCCTTGACCTCGACAAACTTTGACAATTAGAAATCGGATTGGTAAAATAAAGTCACATTGTCTGACCTCAGGCTACTGTCGTCAGCAGATAAAAACTTGGATACGCACGGACCCTTATCGAACATGCTGGGATGGCATTACATGGTGACCATATCATGACCCTTGATGACCTTTACAGATTGAGGAACAGAATTCGGCAAAAGGAAGGCAATTTTTTCTGTCAACAACTTTTGGAAATTTACAAATTCTGAAAATTTTGAAAATCGACAATAATTTTACAAGCAAATAGTCCCCCTTGTTTGACAAGACGTAGACGATTCGAGGCTTGGATAAAAGAATTCATATCTCTGCTATTGCGCAGGGATTTGCGAATTGAGAATGACATCCGATAAGGCATGATTGATTTATGACGTGATGTTGTTACTTCATTTATCTTATTTGACATTTTGGAACGGAAATTTAAATGCATCGCGTCGCCCTGTAATAAATTTCATTCCTTTCGTTGACTTTTCTTTTGGGTTTTCTGCCTGTGCCTGGTCAAATTATGTGGCAGTTTAATACCACCGTTGCCTTTTTTCTTAGCTCATTTGGTTTTTATCTGTATGACGACACAGGCAACCCGGACAGCTTAAGAGTAGAGACATCTTACGGAAGACTGGAAGGATTGAACTCAATTTCAAGAAATGGTCGCGAATTTTACGAGTTTTTGGGAATTCCATATGCCAAACCTCCAATCGACGATCTACGCTTCGCAGTAGGCAAAAAATACATAATTACATTTGATTTATACACGCCTACTTTGTGCACACGCATTTTAAAAAGTCTGGATTCTAATGCGCATAAAGTTCTTCCGCAATTCGGAGGTGAATAAAATTTTCTTTAAATATTTCATTTAGCCACCAGTTTTTCCAGAGCCTTGGAATAGCACCCGAGATGCCACCTATATGGGGTCAACATGTATGCAAATCGAGCCGTTCACGCAAGCCAGGCAAGGTAGTGAAGATTGTCTGTATCTCAACGTTTTCACACATCAGGTCGGTTCTTGAACATTTTATGAATATTCGTATTACATTCAATTTTTGTGAAAGTTCTATCCCGAAAAGTCTAAACGTTTGCCGCTAGAAATTAACGGGTCAAATGTATTTTGTGAGGTCATAGGAATCCGTGATCCATTCACGATGTCATAGTGTCTACGTAGTGGCCAACGTATTTTTGTGCGACCCTTAATTTCATTAATCGTTTTCCGACGCCATTTCAGATTCAAAATAGAAAACAAGACGTTCCTCTGATTGAGCTTCATCCTGTCATATTTTTTATTCACGGGGGCTTATTCATGTCTGGTGGAGCCCTCGTTCATCAGCCAAAATACTTTATGGACGAGGATATTGTGCTCGTGACGATCAACTACAGACTTGGCTCATTTGGTAAACAAAATTAATATATGGCTGTACTATACTACAAGGCGTCTAAGTTTTAGTCGTTAATTATGATTTTAACCAAATTGGACAGGTTTTCTAAATATTGGCCAGAAAGAAGCGAGTGGAAACATGGGGCTCAAAGATCAAGTTATGGCTTTAAAATGGGTTCAAGAGAATATTCACTATTTTGGTGGCGATATGAATCGAGTGACGATAATGGGCGAGAGCGCCGGAGCTGCGAGTGCGCATTTCCATATGCTGTCAGATATGTCGAAAGGTACCAATCAAACCTAACTGATCAAAGGCTATGCTAACGATAAGTTGACAGATATTTCATTTCAAAAAATTTCTACTGAAAAAACTGCCATCGCAATATGAAATATCTGATTCTGAGCGAATGTATTTCAATTCTTTTGGAAATATTTATGAGTCTAACTAAAATATTTATAGGACTTTTCCATCGTGTAATCAGCCAGAGTGGCACAGCGCTTGCCCCGTGGGCCCTGGTTCACAAACCTATAAAACAAGCGCAAGACCTTGCGGGAAAGTTTAACTGTCGAAAAAAAACTCAGGTGGAAACGATTGCTTGTCTTCGGGGGTTGGACGCCGAAACCATAGTTGGTGCCCACCGCGACTCGATTGTAAGGACATCAACCATTAAAAATAGAATTTTGTGATCAATTGACTTAGTAGATACTTAATTTGTATTCTTCCGTTCCACAGCACATTCTTCACAATCCACTAGCAATGTTTGGACCGTCGGTTGAAAGTGTAAAAAATTCTGAAGTATTCTTAAGTGACCTACCAATTAAGCTCATGAAATCCAAGCCGGTCACAAGCGTTCCTTGGATCATTGGGGCCAATTCTGAGGAAGGGCTCATATTTGCTGCTCGTGAGTTATGTTCTAAATTGAGAGACCGTTAGCAAAGGAGTATCCTGGAACATCAGAAACTTTTCGTTCTCTAGAAATGTTGAGGGGTTCGATTTTTCCGCCCCGCAGTGTACATTGCATAATGAATGAATTATTTTTTCAGCTATGATCAACAATGAGACGGTGAGAAACCAGTTGAACAAAAACTGGACCCACTGGGCTCCAAAGCTCCTTGGCTATGAGTACGAGCCAAAACAACGGAAAGATGAATTATCCAGACGAATTTGGAATTTCTATTTCTCAGGCTCGCCAGGAGGAATCAGCATGAATTCATTAGAAAATGTGACAAATTTAATGTCAGATCGTAACTTTTTCACAAGCCTCCACTGCGTTGCAAACTCGAATCAGGATGAGTCATCTGAAGATACACCTCTTTATCTTTATTATTATTCATACAAGAGTAAATTTAGTTTAGGGGATTTGATGTTCGGATTGACAACAGATTTTCCAGCCATGATGGATGTGGCTGGTACGACCCAAGCCCTCTGGGTACCAGCAAAAATTCCCGGCCGTCCTGGTCCGAATTCGAACAAAACTTTTGGTAAGGAGATTTATAGTTGGACGTCATAGTGGTTTTTTCCGTGCTAATAGCTAGATGTTTTCGACATGTCCGTACTAAAAAAAAGTTCTACCGTATTACAGATGAATTTTCCTTTGCAGGAACATGTCATGCGGATGAAATATTTCTTATGTTCAATGTTCCACACCAAACAGAACATAAAAAAGGAACACAAGACTACAGAATGTCAAGAATGTTGGTAAAACTCTGGAGTTCGTTCGCTCGCGATGGGTAAATCCATGTTCAAAATTAAATTAAATTTTCAAAAAAGTTGACACAAGTTAATACAATTATTTACAGTGAACCAACTCATGTCCAAAATTCCCGATGGTACCCTGTTATCCATGACCGAAAAGATTGCACATCTGATGACGCTACTGTGGATGACGACGCGACGACAACGACAGCGCCATCGGTGAGATACATGAGACTTGATTCCAAGGCTGAGTTGATAGATGAACCGTTTCAAGAAAGAATAAAGTTTTGGAACTCCTTGATTTTCCCAACTTTGTCGTAATCCGGTTGTTTGTTTGCTCCATTTTAAACAAATTACGACTTTAATTAAATCAAAAGACGCCAATTATATCGTAATCTTCGTTTAGAATTCGGAATCGACAATAACAGTTTCAAAACTGTGACATCTGTAGCCCGAGCGAACAACAGCGCCGATTTCATCATTACATATAATAGGAACATAATAATATTTTGCTTAAATATTTCCATTTAATTTCATGGTCTTGAGAAATCAAGACTCGTGTCAGATTACGAAACGTGTGCTAAGAACTTGTGTTATTCTTAATTTCCGCTATTTAGTTTAAATGCGTATGTCTACATCGAAATCCATATTTTAATAAAAACCAAATACAAAATACAATGAATGGGATTGTGTGAAGTTCGTTCATTTTTTTTTCTCCGACATGCGACACAGTATATTCGTATCAGTCATGAGTATGACCTGGAAGGTCAATTAGATTTATCATCATTTCCAGGAGCGTTTTCTAATGATCATTTCAAGAGGGGTTCAAAAGTCAAGACCAAAGTCTTCAGATAACCTGTGCTTCGGAAGTAACAGCAAACAAACACACTTACAGGGTAGCCCATAATTCTTTCCAACCAAATTCTTAAAATAAAGGAAATGTAAAATTCTTAAAAAATCAACTCATTTAAAAAATACTATGCTGCACGTTTAAGAAAAGTCTAAAACATTGGGCCCCCTTTCGCGGCGGATTTTTTTTATTCCCCATAGCTGTCTAGATCGGCTGTTCGAAGGCCGAGGGGTCTGGCTGGCACTGCTTTATAAAATATTTTGACACAGGGGTGTGTTCGAACCCTGGAATTTGGAATATGAGGGTCATTCACAAACCAATCTCTGTACATACAGTTAAAGATAATTATGAAGATGGTCCGATAACTTTTACGTCGTTAATGTTTGATTACACATTAACATTCAGCATTTGTAAGAGCGTGATCAGTAAATTTATACAATCAAATCTCCAAATAAATTGAGACACCCTGTGTCTATTTAAACGGATGTTACAAAGTCTAGTTTGTGTTCCAATTTAGTATTTAAACACGGGCACTTGTCATAAAGGAAGTTAATTTCTTCGACAAGGGCGTACGTTGCACTTTGAATTCAATTTTAATCTCTGATAGACATTTAATACATAAAAATACGAAGTCCATTATAGTAATGTGGCTCTTCAATACGACACTCACGCATTTCGTGATCGGATATTTATATAGTGGTGGTGAACCGGTGAATGATTTCACGGTTGACACGACTTATGGAACAGTGCGCGGGACAAAGAGCGCAGTGTCGCGCAATGGACGAAATTACTACGAGTTTCAAGGGATTCCTTACGCTCAACCTCCTTTGGGGAATTTACGGTTTGAGGTAAAAATAATTTTACATACATTTTTATTTATAGGGCAATAATAGAATTTTTGAAGTTTTAACCTAATTAAAAAATCGGAAGTAGTTAATCATGAATTGCTTTATTGATTTGCAGTCACCTGTTCCACCGCATACGTGGACTGGCATCCTAAACAGTACATCTCCCGGGAATCGTTGCCTGCAAATCCGACTCATCACAAATAACAAGCTTGGAGACGAAGATTGTTTAAATC
>JAQGCA010003467.1:0-11762 GCA_034698945.1 Protaphorura quadriocellata | reverse complement strand
AACAAATTTACCTAACCTACTCTATATTGAGCTCCAATGTAATTCCTTTGTTAAGGGTTTTGTTTGCGTTGAATAAATTTGAATTTGAATTTGAATTATCGAGTTTCTCTGGTTTCTCTCCATATTTATTTCTCACACGATTCTTACCAAATGATTTTGCGTACTATTTACTAATTTGAATTAATAAGTTGAATTTTTCAAGAAATCGTGAAATACGTAACGCTAAAAAATTAAAATACAGTGCACTAAAATAATACGTGCTTGTTTCAATAACAATGATAGTTTCTATATCGTACATATCTCATCCCTGAATCAATATTACTTATTTTACCACTTGAAAGCGAGACTGAGACGTTTGGATTGGAGTACAATCACAATGCTTTTAAACGAGATAAAATTAACATTCTGATAAAAATCTCACGAATGAAATAAACTCACCAACCCGGAAAAAACAAAGCGTCAGTCAGATTCTACATAACATCCATCCATCCAGTGACCGGACGAATTTGACAACAAATTATTTACATCCAATGCAATGTTTGTCACATTCAATCACTGTTATCGCCTATCAATCACAATTCCAGTTAAACTTTGATTGAACCAGCAAAAAAGCAAATTACTAAAAAATTCACACACAAAGAAAGACACCTCGACACTGACAGAGCGAAGCATTACGAACGAACGTCCGACACTCGAATTCTCGCGCCAAATGGTTGCGTCACTAAGGTTGCGAGGTTGTGACTTGCGAACCATCAGAATCGGAATCGGACACTTTCGTCTGAGAATGAAGGATTTTTTTTAAATTAATTTTAAAAAATTGAATCCGAACCCATGCCGAATTTTAAATTGAATTTTAAAATGAAAATTGCGTCTGTGTCTTGCATACCTTGAGTAAGGTCAAAGTCACCTTATTTAGATTATAAAGTTAGTTTGAGGGAATGTTCTTGTTTACGGCCATATTCGGGACGACAGACCACAGACAGGTTTCTAGATTTTATTCCTTCGTCACAACCTCACAACTTTATTCTACTAATTCTGACTACAAGGCAAATCAAATCAAATTAAATTACCAATATGTCATTCCAGATCTTTCAAGCTAACGTCTGGAGGTGATAACAAGGGGAAAATTGGGCATACTGCACAGATCCGGCAGGAAAATATTACCTGAAATCCTGAAAATAACCTTCCGAAACTTGACAATTCGGACATTTTTAGATATTTTGTCAGGGCGGAATGTGTATGCATTTAAAAATCATAACATTGAAAGACGCAAAAGCTTTTACATGAGATGGCTGTCGTTTCATTGCAACAATTTATCGATATTGTGACATTCTGGCGTAAGAATTGTTCAGAATGGCTAGATAAGCCGTTCAGAAAATACTCAGTCTCCAAAAAGACTTTTTCTTTATATTCGGCTGACTAATCCAACGCAAAACTTAGAAATGCCTTCTTCGGTGCGGTGTGGGGAATTAATTTTTGGTAATCCCCTTCACTGTGAAAATAAAATGCCAAAGTTGACAGAAAGTAAATTTTTTATTCATACAAGATTGATTGGTCAGAAAAAACACTTCGTGTGCGCAATTCTTTCCTGTTGCATCATTACATTCCCGTAAAAACAGAAAGCTCTTCGAAGAAACCTAACTATATCACAAATTAGATTGTCATAATTCAATGGCACGACTAATGTCCAAATAATCATATGCACAGAACATCCGAATAATCAAAACAAAAACCGACGCAAACAAAAAAATTTCCAGTACTTAATGTATTCAACGGTCTAAGGTATTCGGCCACAGCGGTGCGGCAGCACCGTCCATTTCTCTAGCAAAAGCGTTGTCACGTCTTAAGGCATGATTCGCACCACCAATCTGAGACCCACATTCATTGCATCTAGATTCCACCATTGCGCCTCCACAATCACCAATCATGTAAATGTGGCCGTTTGGACATTTGAACCAATGCCCTAGGGCCATTCCTGGGAACGCATCCAGTATCTGCCTTCGCTCTCGATCCGAAATTCCTAGACCAGTCTTGAGGTTCTCATCAATCTCCTAATTTAAAATTTGAATTAATAATCGAACTTTGAAACTTCATTCCTTGAAACACTAACCATGAGAAGTTTTGTAATCCCTTCCGTCATCTGCTTCGTGTAGACTCTTGGCGAGAATACAATTGCAATGGCCTGATCGTATAGAGGTTGAGCCCGTGGATGCTGATCTGTAAATCTTGGACTGGATTTTCTCATGTAAATTTGTTTAAGATCAAATAAACGGTCAAACTCTCGGTCAAAATCTTTGATTTCCGCGTTACTCAAGGGAAGTTCTCGGCTCATAAGTGAAGTAAACAACTCGCGATATCGTCGGATTAAGTCAGTTGAAAGCCTATCGTCCAGCTTAGCATCTGGGTCCGCCCGAAGTATTCTTATCACATCCTTTCCGTGATTTGTAATCAACTCAATGCTCGCCATTGTGGCCTCGTCAACCTAAGACATTCAAACGATTATTAATCAGTTGAATTATGATAAGAAATTACAGCTACAGCCCTGAGACCTGTATCAAATATTCGGTAGATTCAGGCTGACCGAATATTCGGTATTCAGTCTTCAGTCATGGCTCATGGACAGAACCGACTATTCGATATTCTTTATATTTGGAAACACGAGTGAAGCGAAAGTTTTCGAACCCAAGATTTCCGATTCCTGTCTATTACATCCAGTTTTACATTTTTGCAGAATATATCACTCTTCCTGGTCATCAATATTAAAACCAAGTACGTTTGCTTCACGTGACCTTATATAGATAGCGGGTATCGTATGTCGGACTTTGGATTAATGTTTTATTACCTCACCTTTTTGGTCATTATTTGATCCGATTTCGGGCCAAACTTAGGATTCCCCTTGCGGTACGCTATTTTATGAAAGATGAAATCTAGAACATGTGGAAGCACCGTTCTCCAAGGAACACCATTGCGATTCAGTTCCTCAATTACTCTCAGCTGTTGTTCCATTACCTTCTTTTCATTTCCGAATAGGGTTTTCTTAACTCTCAGGACATCCTTCAACTGACTTCTAAGGATATCTCCATATCGTCGAGAATGTCGAATCGGAGTTTTACACCGAGGACATCCTTTACCCTGAATTAATCCATTCTCTACCTGCTCCATCATCCAATAATCCAAACCAGCGGACTCAAAACAGTGATTACAATCTTCTAAAAGAATAAATCTGAAATACAATAGAAACATTTCTCAAGTAAATCCTTTGAAATTGAGTTCTGTTTAACATCACTGTTTAACAGAACAAACCTTGCATTTTCTTCGTCCTCATCACCAAAGAAGACTTCCGTAAGTTCTTCCTTGTCACATATCCTACACAATTTCGGACAGGGTTCACCACAAAATCCAATACAATCATGTCCACAGTTTTCAATTTTTTTCGGACAAGCCACTTCACAACGTGTTCGGTCGCAAAGTTCACGGCAACGCTTGGTACATTTTTTGTGTTCGCACTCCCACGTACACTTTTCCTGTCAATTCAAACAGTTTTAAATACAACATTAACAACCGACCAAAGATCAAAAAACTTACGTTACAGTCTGTGCACGGTTCACCACATAGTTGCTTGCACTCGGAATGGTCACATTTCAAACCGCACGGTTTCTTACACGGTGGGCATGAATTCGAACAAGGGGAAGTGCATCTGAAAGAAATATTAAAATAGCCTAGCAATTAGCCACTGATTTGGGATCGTATTCCCATTTCCCAGTAATTCCAGATAAAATCAATTCAAACATACACGTGTCCACAAACAAGGGCTTTTTCACATTTATCTTGACACTTCTTGTGCAAGCGTCCTTGATGACATTCTGAGCATGTCCCTGAGCAAATATGCCCGCATCCATTTTTACCTTCTCCAGTCTCGAACTTATGCTCACACTTTTCGTTACAGTACTTCACGGCTTCTTGTGGTGTAACTGAAATCATATTTACATTACATTTTTCTTAAATACTGTACTCTAATCTAGCACATCCGCTAACGAGATAACCATAATGACTTTCCGTAAACCTCAGATCCGGTCAAAACGCCCAGGATTAATCGTTTCGGACGTTCAGGCTCAGTTCAAGAACTACATATTATATTAACAAAGGTTTTATCGGTAGCTGATTCGAATCTTCTTATTTCATAAATTGGCACTAAGGCTCGGAGCAGATAAGATAATGGACTTGATCTGATATTATCTGACATCGTCAGATCAGATAGTCATCCTGTTTGATCTGACTGTTTCATATCAGATCTGATATCTGATCAGAAGTTTCGAATCGGATAATCGGATATCTGATCTGATATCTTTGGTCAGATATCTGACGAATATCTGGTACTTATCAGGTGAAATGTTCAATCCGAATCTGATCGGATATCTGATTCAAGCTATCCGATCTTACCCGAAAATATGAGATCAGATAAAAATTTAAAATATCTGATCCGAAATTATCAATATCAGATCAGATAAAAATGAAAAAAATATCTTATCAGTATCTGATCTGATCTGATACCGGATTATCTGACCTGATCCGAGCCTTAATTGGCACTTCTAGTACAACCTTCGTTTTTGGCTGGACCGGGTTTTACAAAAGAGCTCCCTACAGTCAACTAGAGCAGAGCAAAGTCAAAAGTGAAGAAAAACTCACCAGTATTCTGAATTTTGCAAGGGACAAAAGTGTTGTGGTTGCAAGCGCTGCCGAGCAGCGGTTTCACCAATTCTTCACAACGATCTTTACTAGGCGCGAGATTGCATTCAATCTCCTGAATGTGTCCACAAGGGGACAACTTTCGTACTTTTACCTATTTAAGGGTGTAAACATTATTGTAATTAAATCCCAGAACACATAGGTATTAGGAAAAAATACTTTCAGAAAACAACTGGTACCTGGCAGGGTTCGCAAGGCTGGAAACAGAGCTTTTCGCATTTATGCCCACACCTTGGTAGCTTCAGCTCACATGGGAAAATGCAATCAATACCCGCAGGATCGACGGAGCATTCCAATTTCTTTTTGTGCATCCCACAATCTAAAGTTTTTTCCACTAAATCTGGACAAGGCGGGCATTTTTGAGAGCACTTATGTTTGGCTGAACAGGTGTGACCTAATTATCAATCAAATACTAAATAAAATAAAGCCTATTTTATTGAAAGGTTGAAACTGAAGAAATAACTTCCTTAAATGTCCTTACCGTTTGAACAAGGTCGGGCACACTCTTTTCTGCGAAATGAAAGAACAGATGCTACAAATGATATTTCTGAACGGAAGGATATAAGTGAGGGAAAATAAGTAGCAAGGAGGTAATACAATGGAACTTAATTGGGACTGTGTGAGTGGTGAAATGCTTTCATAATGCAAGTTTATGTCCGGCTTCTGATCCATTGTCGTTATACATTTCGTACCGGTACTGGCCCTAGTAGCCTATGCATAGTTCTTCAAATTTTTCATGGAGGGATTTTCATTTCATTTGGTAAACTTTGGGTAATTTACATACACAGAATGTACGTAACATGTATGGTACATGTTGTCTATTTTTCACTATGGTAAGTCTTATACTAGTACTAACGGTGTGGCACAATACCTGGGGCCTATTTCACCGTATCCGTTCTAAACTCCAAACTCCGTCAAAACAATGGAGTTTAGAATAGAGTTTGGAGAGGTCGAGCCTCTCCAAGGTTTTTTTTGGAAAGTTTGGAGTTCGTTGACCCGCACTTTGTTTGGAATGGAGTGCGTAAATAGAGTTTAGATTGACGGTGGAATAGGCCCCTGCATTCATACTCCAAGTGATTTGGATCAGCTCCGACATGGCAACTTTTTGTACACGCATGACCGCATTCGAGACGAGTAGGGCAAGCGGTTTTGCAGTAAATGTTTGGCAACTTCAAGTCTCGACATTTTACTCCCATCTAACAAAGAAAGAACACTGATGATTTTCGGAATAAGTAATAATTTGGTTTGTTTGGAGTATTAGTTGAACTCAATTTCAATTAATATTCACAATCTGAGTCATCTGCGCAGGTCTGAGGGACAGACTCTCCCAACGTAGTGAAGAAATAACAAATAAGAAAACTGGGTGATTATTAAGTTATATAAGAACTAACCTCGTGTCCACAGTCATGGAATCGTTTTTGAACAGTCGTTTCACATCTTATCATTTCCGGCTGAATGTGGCAACGGGCTTCCTGAACATGTCCGCAAGGGACCAAAGTCTTTGGAACAATTATTTTGCACGTGATACTGTCTGGATCTACGTGACATTCTTCATTGGGCTTCTCGTGCGAACAACGGAGCTTTTTGGTGACCTTAACTTTACAAGAATAAGTCGCCGGATCCTTATGACAAGCCATTTCAGTGATATGGCCGCAAGGAAGTTTCCTTTGAACTGGGACTACGCATGTGGCTGAGCTCTCTGGAACATAACACTTCATTTGCTTCGGGTGGGAGCACGGTAGAGTTTTCTCCATAAGGAACTGACAAGGCGGGCACTGTTGAAAACATTCCGCCCTGCATAGATGATGATTAGGACAAGCTTTTCGACAAGGAAGTCTGCACTTGTACTCGGTATGGGTCCTGTCTTGAATATGACAGACTCGTTTACCTAAATGAAATTGCATAAACTAACCTAAATAACTGAATTTCAATTAAATTACGCGAGGAACAAATGCTGAATGCTAAATAACAGAAGGTTTATTACAATTATGGCCGCATTTTAATTCCGCATCACACATCAAATGGCAACCTCCTTCAGGGACTTTGGCAAAGTCTTTGGAGTTTCCAACTTCTGTCAAAACATCGTGTATTTGACACCTAAGTTCCAGCTTTGGGCCGCACTCCATTCTGTCTTCCAATTTTTCTTTAATCTTCTCCCAAGTCTTACTATTAGAAGCTAGCAAGTTCATGTTACCCGCGATATATAGTCCATGCCTGGAAAAATATGTAATGATGGTAACGAATATAATATTATGCTACAATTCGGATTAAAACTACATTGTTATAAACAAGGGTTAAACCATGAGTAATTATTTACTTGGCTCTAGATATAGCGACGCAGATTCGATTGTCTGTCTTCAGAAACCCAATTTGCTTGGCTTCATTACTGCGTACAAGTGAGAGAAGTATAATATCATTTTCTTCGCCCTGAAAGTTGTCAACGACGCTAACACGCACACCTTTACAAGTTTCAAATTCTCTGATTTCACTTTTTAGCAGAAACATCTGACCGGTATAAGTAGTCAATATTGTGATCCTATCCGTGGTATAGCCTTGTTGGACCAAATACCGGCACAAAAAAGCAAGAAGTTTGGCTTCATGCACGTTCGACTTACTCATTGAATCACTTTCCTACAAAAAATTAGTACAAAAATTCAGGATTTGTCACATTGAATCGAAATTCACATTTAAAATTAGCATTGTCTTTATAATAGAACAAGCCTGAACGCTTTCGCCAAATCAAACAGGAAACTATCAAACGAAGCAAAGAAAATATGATCGAGTAATTCCTTCTGGGCGGGGTTTGAGCGGATATCCGTATCCCGCGAATTTCTCCAGGTTAATTCTGCCGAATAGCATTTATCCTACCTCAAAATTAGGAGGAATCAGCTACTCTCTCAGGTTCTTGTCGCAAAATTACTTTTTTCGCAGTACTTAGTCATTCCTTAATCAAATTGTTCAACTTACTGCTTTTTCAAATTCATTATGAGATATAAAAAAGAGGTTTTTTTCAACTCCGTCCACTTTAGGGTATCCACGAACCGATGCATGATCTTCCAAATCTTTATAAATGGTCCCCACGATCAAGTCACAAATTTCAGGTCTCATTCTGTGTTGAACCTGTAAATGTAAATGACAGAAAACGAAAACATCCTTTATGACAACAGCGATCTCCTAATTAAAAGTCGAAATAGTTTCAAGTCCAGCTAGTAATTCAATAAAATGCCGTAAATCTGCAGGAACAACCTGCAGACAGCACACACATCTTCCATTCTCGAATTATTTTTAAATTACCCTGAGTTTGTAGCAATTCAAATTGTTGTTCAACATTCGTTCAAACAAGGATATATCCAAATTATAATTTTTGGATAATTCGTAGACAGTTGTACTTGGACGAAGTTGTTGATGATCCCCTTAAAATATGGAACAGAGCAAATTAGAATTTTTATTTAAAACTTTTGTTCACAAACAGTATATAAAAAAGAAGTCATGTTTTACCAATTAGAATTAAATGTTCACAATGTCTCGAGATACTAGTAACGATATGGGCTTCAAGGACTTCAGCTGCTTCCTCCACAATGACTTGAATGAAAAAGGTGTAAGAATTTCTTAATCAAAACTTAATAAAAAATTAATCTCTCTCGTATTCATTTGTGATGTTTTACTAGAACACTAAAAATACCGACTACCACACGAGCAAACCTACCAATTTTTGACTTCATCATTCGGAGAAGATCATTGTACTTGGCTGCTCCGGTTGTGGTCATCCCAACTACTTTTGTTTTTTGGAGCAATTGGCCATCGCCTTGACGAAGAATTTCCTGAAGATTCTTTTGGGCCTTGATCAGAGACTCTTCTACACACTTTACTTCCACAGTTTTGTGTAATCTTGCTCTTTCAATTACATGAAAATAAATAGCCCATTTCTCGGCCACGTGCATGGTCTGGAAATACGTGCTTAAATTTGGTATAATTCGTGGTGGATTCAGAAGAGGCTCAACATCAGGCAGATCCAGCAAACCTCTACGGTAAGTTTGAAACAACAACTTTAAAAATCTCAACCGGTTTTCCAATATACGATTTTGTTCTCGGACGTCACTCGTCCTCGCATGCTTTTGCGGAGGGAATAGTTGCGGGTCTTGCTGAATCACACGTATCGTTTCTTCATTCTTACACAGCTGTTGGTCAATTTCCCTAATTGAAGTCCCTTGTAAATATTTCAATTTATTTTCTTCAATCGTACGCAAATTCTCCGCTTCCAAATTAACCGTTTCAAATATACGATTTGCAAGTAGTTCATCTAAATCGTAATCTTCATCATCATCAGAATCATTTTCCCTTTCCCCACGATTTACCAATCCCGGATCATTTCGACGGACAGGTTGCTGCATGTAAGCTTCAGCATTTATAGGTTCCTCTTTTACCGCAAACCAATTATTTAAAAGACGATTTTCTGAGAAGTTTTTGTTATCGAAAAGAAAATTGGAGATCCCGTACCACTCTGTTTTCCTTAAACAGTCCATTAAGTCTAACGGAAATTCATCCTTTAATTTATCGTAGACAGTTCCCCCGAGATCTTTCAAGCTGGCAATTCCTACGTGTAAAATAACAATCTTTACAGAACAATGTTCAGAAAATAAAGAATTGTACAATTTAATTTTAAGTACGAACCTTCAGGATTTGAAAGTCCAACAACCTCATTCATAAGCCCAGCTCTGTCATATTCTAAATCCCTCACTCTCCTATTAGCTTCATTTTTAGTAATCCAAAAATCTCTTCCAAACTTATGGAGTCTGCTGGCAGCAATACGTTGACGTATCAAACTGAACTCATCCAGTGATTCTGTTTTACTTCGTCCACCAACTCGGATTACAGCAGGATCCTCGTCCGGGGTCATTTCTCGCATGACTTTAATAATACCTTCCAAGAATTGGTCGAGGGCGTGATTGGTGTAACACACGACAAGAATAGGACCGCTGCCATTCCACCACGCTTCCAAATTCTGAAGAAATACTTCTGTAATCTTTAGTCCTGAAATGAGACTCAAATATTATAGCACAGATAAGTTTTATACGGCGAAGTTAGCGATAGCGAGTTATTTGTGGCTTATGATGGTCATATGTGCATTAAGTCTTAATATTTCATTAACTACAATATTTCGCCATTTTACTTTTCCAAAACAATGTGCTCACCCAAGAAAGTCTTTCCCGTTCCTGGCGGTCCTTGTATGATTACAAATTCTTTTGTTAGCGCAGCGTGGAAAGCAGTGAACTGATTGTCGTCCAATTGCAATGATTTTGCATTTGGCCAAGGTCCGACGAGTGGTGAGAAGTAATTTCCACCAATATTCATTAAACTCTCGGTTTCTTCAAGATACTTTGGAGCCGATACGTCTACAGATCCGTCGACAATAAACTTCTTCATTGGGAATGCTTCCAACTGAAGCTCTTTTAGAATCTGCAGTGTATGTCTGAAAGATAGAGGCGACGTATTACTCAATTTTCACAGGTGAAACGAAATTTTAATTCTCATGCGCGTATCGGCATTCGGTATTGATTATAAATTTTTGGAATGGACTTTGTCAGAATTCTTAGAACAACGGGTATGGTGATCAGTTTTAATGATGTGAAAAATCAAACACAATCCTCGCGGAGTAGTGCTAATTATCAAGATTCACTCTGAGACTATTATTATATATACGTCAAATTTCAGATATTTTATGTTAATACCTGGCCTAGGCTAAGGTTACATAGGTGATTAGTACTCACCTGTACGCCTCAAAGTAAACTTCACACTCAAACATTAAATACTGCTGTCCTCGATCAAGTCCAGGAGTATTGCCTTCCCAAGTTACGCCAAACTGACCTTTATTTTTCAACTCCTTTTCGTCTCTTCTGGCTACAACTGCGAAGAATAAACTTCTGAAGTCGTCGGCCGTGAAAACTAATAACGACCCTTGAAGTAATCGCTTTGAACGCTCCCATCTCACTCTTTTATAGTTGTCTTCGTTTAACTGAAGAGTGTAAGTCAAAGACTCTCGAATTAGTTGGACAGTCTTGATTTGAACATTTGGGTAAAATCTGACGTTCCCAGGGGGCATTCTTTTCTTTTTGGTGAGATACTCATGCCTTCAATTAAACAAGGAAACGAATGAATTAATAAATCGACTACAGTATAAAAATACAAAACTTCTATTTTCGAAACCTGAATTTGATAAAGTCACGTATCCCACGTTTGAGCGGTCGTACAAAATCTTCTTTCAGTAGGCGAAACTGAACATCCAAGTAATGATCTGCACTTTCGTACGATCCTGCTTTTTTATTCGGACGAAGAAATGTTTCTTCCAAGGAAAGAATTTCGTCAACGGACGGAATAATATTGATGCTTCGAAAATCTTCAGGCGGTTGCATTTTATCGAGCGCTTCCTCTTCTCTGGGTGTAAATCCATATTTGTCGATTCTTTTCCGATCAACTTCTTTCTCCTCTTTCTTCTTCTTTAATTGTCCAATCGTATTCACCAAATCTTTGAATTCACCGAGTAAAACTTCGAAATCCTTGGAGTTGTCGTAACAAAGGCAAACAGAAATAGTCCCAATGATTGAAAGAATGTGAGCATGGCATTTATCTATTGCCGTCGTCGGAAATTTCAGTGCCACAAAAGAGAAAAACTTGCGAAGACTGCCCAAAACTCTAGTTTTCGAATAATCCACCTCAACTGTGCTCCTACACGTTAAAACAATTAGTCCGATTAATTGACTGCATCCGCCCCAAAGGTACCGTCAACATTCACAGAGTATATGGTAAGGAAATGGGTATTGGCACTCTAAGTCAATTTTGTAGTCATAAAAAGTAAAACATAGTGTAATGGAGTAAAACCTATTTAAAAAAGAGCAGAACCAACGCGAACGCCTGTCCACCCAACCCATCTAGCTTATAACATACACTATCGGACATAATAGTACGAACGACCTGAATATCATTTTCTACGCCGCATATTTAGAGATAGAAATTCGAAA
>JAQGCA010003466.1:0-11766 GCA_034698945.1 Protaphorura quadriocellata | reverse complement strand
TTTTTCGCTGCTAGTACGAGAATTGGGAGCCATTTTTTGAAACTTCCAAATACGAGGTCGAAATAATTGAAAAAAGTGGTTGACTCCACTTATATTATGTATTCAATATGTATTATAATAGCAACTTTGATACAATGGCTGATTAGCGGGACGACATTTCTGCTACTTACATAAAAGTAAAACGAATACCCGTTAGTTCACAGGAGGGAACCGTAAACCATACGTGCACTCAACAACTCAATCACACACAAAATACCAGACACAAACTGTTCCCACGCGGCAAGGTTCTCAAAATAGCGGCAAAATTGCCTCGATGAATAGAAATTATCATTTTCTTTATAATATATCACATAGCTCGCATTTCACAGCCTTTCACTGTTAAAATACAAATAAAATTCCTCACGTGTTAAGTTTGTGATTGTGTGTAACGCTCGTTCTAGATGTTGAATATCGGGATTAGAGTTAAATTCAATAATTGTTGGAATTCATTTTGTTTGAAATGTATTTAGTAAGAGTAAGCAGGTTAAGTGTGCTGTGTCCCATACTTAGCACGCACGTGGGTGGAGTTCAACAGCTCATTTCTACCCAATATTTCTGGTACAAAAGCAGTTACTAATGTATATGTTGCAGCCCATGTGTACATGGGCTGGTCTAAGTATACTTAGGCCAGCTCACGTATACCAAGACTAGCCAATGTATCGGCAAACTAGCCCATGTGTACTTGGACTGGTCTACATTGGCTGAGACGTGAAAACATTAAATGAGAAGGTGCATTTCAGTCTACTTAGGCTAGTCAACGTACAATTCTCCCGTTTATTATACATATAATGGGTAATTTATTAACAATGCACCAAAAAACTACGAAGCAGTACAAATCGTCGAATAAAATGATTAAAAATACAAGTTAGAAAATTAGAGGTCAATTCATGTTTGCACATTGAGCTGCATTAGCACTGTGAAACGCCCGGGCGTTACCCATCAGCAATGCATGCAGCTGCAATGCAAGCAGCTTTGACGTACATTTACAAAAGAAGAAGCCTTGCCCGGTCTCGGAGGACGATATCCTGGCAGGTTCTCGTAATGATATTTCATTACTGGGCACTGACTCAATGGACAAAAAATTCTGGTCACATACAGAAAATTGATTTCTAGTATAACTTGACTTAAGAATTCCGAACCCTGTACCGATTTTGGTAAATCTCCTGGTTGTCATCCGGCGAGAGGTTTGTTTGGAGATCCAGGTCGCGACATTATTTTCTGTAGACGAATTCGGGACCAGCCCCATACTAACATATTTATTTAGAATGGCAACATTGCACCACTCACTTCTATAGTACATTTTGCGTGTTACTCACAGGAGAAGAGAAAGGCAGCTTATTTTGAGCTGCATTGTACAATAGCCAAAACAGCATTGTGGCGAGGGGTTTGGACAGGTTGATAGGGCGAGTGGGTTTGATTCCTGCATGACGCAAATTTTTTTGCAACTTTTAACATCACATTTCCTCCCGAATTTTAATTCCTTTAGGTTAGGTTAGGTTAAAAACTATTACTAGAGATTGTTCACGCTTAACCTAACATAAATAGTTGAATTTAAGTTAAATTACGCGAGGTACAAATGCTGAATGACGTAATTACAATGACTGTGTATTGTATGCAAGCTAGAACCGGACTACTGCTCTCCTCCATGGAGACTCGGAACAACATGCTCTGTGCACTAATACGCATTTCGTTCCCTATATACTTCGTAAGGATGGTATCTCCACACCTCTGGGGTGTTCTACCTCTTGACCGTGTCCGAAGATCGCCGATTCTTTGCTCCCTAATTTGGAGTTTGACCAGGCATTTCAGATGAACTGAAATACCTCCTATAACGACCTGACCCCCTCTGACCTCACTACCAAAATCAATCACAACTTGAAGGTTTAATTACCAATCTCTAAAGTCCTAGTTTTGGTGTCCGATCTGATGCTTCGTGGAGTCGCCCAAACAACCTGATTTCGCTGATAAGTCACCGATTCCAAATTCACCAATAATTGTATATTTATTTATACTAATCAAATTCGATTCAATTCCAATTCACTAAATATAACACAACCAGATATTCATTCCGTTGATCAGGGCTGTTCCTTGGTTGGAGACGGAGTCAAGTGGAAGAGTGTCTGCGCTGTGGTCCATGGGCTGAGAGTTGTCTCTCTGGGTGGATGATTGGGTGGAAGAGGGGGAAATGGGGTTATGAGGTGGGAATATTGGTTACTGGGTGTGTCGTACGTTTAACTAGCTATTGCTATCAATCGCTATTTATCCAGCTATTAAGCTATTTCAAGTAACTATGTTACGCAGTATTCATGCGTTGCAGATAGATTTCTGTTTGCTATTAGGTAACTCATATCTACTTGGTCTTAAGAGCGTTTATTTACTTTTCTGCATGGGTGGCTATAAGGTGGGTTCAACGCACGTCAAGAGATTTATATGATGCCAAACAGGCATTAAGTGTGCAATTATGTTTTGACTCACCCTGTACATTTAATAGGGACACCCTATGCCACTCAGCTCTGCTCTGGCGTGAATTATTTATGATATTTTGTACAGAATGCTGAAAAATTCTCGCCTTCATACCTAAACGATTGAAACCATAAAACTTCGGGAACCTTGGAAGGTTTCACGGTTGCTTAATAATGGAAACATTAATTCCCAATTTTTTTAATATTTTATATCGTACGGTAAGACGACGTTTACGAACATAAAGAACCACTCGACATTTAACACTGAAGCCCCCATAATATCGCAAATGCGTGTTCTGAATACAGAACTATCGGGCACAAACCTAAACGTCGACACTGAATAATTTATCATGTTTTGGACTGAATTTATTTCTGATCAAAACGTTGAAACGTCTGGTAGCCTTTAAGTTTTTTACATTTGTTTAATAATGCAAACATTAATTCCATAGTTAGTTATTATTTTATATCGTACGTCAAGAGGGATTGCTGGAAAAAAAAACTGAGTCCGACTTCCACCTCTGCTTTAGTGCTTTCCTCGTTTGGACGTCAAGGGTAGATCATATCGAAAACTAAGAATAAACCTTAAAGTATTAAGCACTTTGCGCTGGTGTAGTTTTGGCGTGGTTTAATAATTTAAGCTATTGTCTCATCCTTATGCCCAGAATTGTATACATCTGGTGCAAAGAATGGCCTCTTAAGCCAACGTAACGGTGGACGCACTAAAAGTAGCGTCAGAAACCTACAATTCGAGTTCCCTAAAAATTAATTTGATCAGAAATTCCGACAAATCTCACCTTTAAAAAAAAAATGCGAAGGCTGTTTTTTGCAACCTTTCACAAAAATAAGGCCTGTGTAATTATTTGATTGGTTGTCTATTTTTTGATTATTGATTATGATTGCCTAGTGCTGTTCCCACCGTAACCACCCGTTCAATGAAGTCAATACAGAAAAATAAAACGTAAACGTTGCGTGCACGCAACAAAATTACAAAGAAATACTTTGTCCGAATCTTACTGATTCGGATGTTGCAGGCTTCATTCTTATGAAACGTTCGAAAAGCAATTTTTGTGTGCGGTAAACACGGGTGTCCGCTAACGCATTTTTTATTCATGCATCCAACTACCTAGTCAAGGTTTAATGTAAGTGTATCTCTTTATCTACCCATGAACTACTCAGCCACCGTTTGCCCATAGTGTCTATTGTTAAAAGTAGATAGTCATATGTGTTGCTTGTCCGGGCAGACAATCCGTGGAGTCTAGCCACAACCATAGCTCTTCTATATGTATAATTTCTTATACAGAGGATGAGTATTGCTATTCAGCGAGGAAATGTGGTGGGTTCTACACACGTCAAAACACATCATTTAAAAAAAAACCATAGCTCATACACGTGAATCGCTTCGCATATTTGTCCTAAATCACACTTAAAACATTACAAATTTAACTAATCGGGACAGATTTATGTAAAATCGTACAAAATAATCGCGTAGTGGAAAACATGGCAGTTGGCGGAAAATTGCGAAGACGACGACGGATTCAAATTGCAGCTAAACAATCAGAATCAACAAGTGAAAAGAAATGTCTGAAATTCGATGGAAGGCCAGAAAGGGAAACAAATCGCCGACATATCTTTGGAAGTTTGAAAAAATATTCAAATCCTGAAAACACGGAGAAGCTTGTCAAAACTATTGTCTCATTATTGAACACCCTGGGTACCATTCCATTCCGGTGGGACTCAAATACTCAAAAAGTTGAAAAAAATTCGAGTGATTTTAATAAGCCGCGATATATCTTGGCGAATTCAGCACTTGCACTAACTACACTACTTTTATACCTGGCATTTCTATCAGACTTGGACTCAGTTGATATATCTAGGGAAGCTGATCTTATCCGTCTGTGCGTGCTTTTGGCTACCTTTACCTCGTGTGCCTTCGCCCTCCACAACATTTGTTATTGTAATCAGGTGATCAAACTGGAAAATGATTCCATGATATTGTTCAGGACATTACGAGGTGAGGATTAGCTTTCTATTTTGCATTAGTGTAATACGCTACCGATGGTAATATGATTGTTGATGATTTCAGCGCGTTTCGTAAGGAAAAGGAGACCCGAGATAGGAAACTTTTCATTCCAAGTGACACTGACGATTAACTCGATGTTCTTTCTTATCATCATGATGTCTCCACTTCTGTATTTGTACAACACGGACTTGCATTTTCTTTCTCCAATATTCCCAGTTCATTTTTTCTTATTATCCTGGCCTTATACTTTAATTCCTGCTACACTACAAATTGCATTTACTACGCTTGTTGTATCATTTTATTTTTTTCAAACTCTATGGGTGATTCCTACTATTTACGATGGAATTTGCTTCTTGGAACAACTTTGGTAAGAAAACTTTCTAGTCGTTCTTGGCAAATCGGCGTGTCATATTGAAAATTTTTGTGGTCATCACGTGTCACAACTTTTGGCTGATTTCCAATTCGACTGTAGAGCTTATCCCTTCCATTTACAGTGAGTCTCAGCCGTTTGAGTTGCAAACTGGCATGAGTTTAGCTGCCCGGTCCGTCTCTATAATTTCAGCATAATTCTTGGCACGGCCGTACAAGTTCATATTGTATTAGGAAAAAAGCTGACTTGCCCACTTGCCCTGACCCAATAAAATGAAGTTCGGCGCGGCCCGTTCCTGTGTTGTGTCCCCTGGGTATGTCCTCCATGTATGACACCTTATTGCTTATGGTATGACTTCCACGGTAACACTCTGGATGTATGCACCACTCAGTTTGAACTACTTATGTTGAAGGTATGAGTACCATAGTATGACCCCCTAATTTTGGAGCTATAAACACCTCGGTATGGCCCCCTAACGTATGAGATACAACACCTTCGGTATTTACCCCTCGGTGTGACCCCTCATGTTGAAGGTGGGACCTGTTGGGTTTGCAGCCTTTCCAAGGAATCTGATCTTGCGTTAATCGTAAACCTCCCACTCCCACTCTACCACTTTCTACACCTTTCCAACCACTCTGAACATCCTCCCAACCACTCCGTGCACGGCCTCAACCATTTCCACTTTACCACTGTCAAATTCTTTACACGGTCTCAACCATTTTCACTTTACCACTGTCAAATTCTTTACACGCTCTCAACCATTTCCAATTTACCACTCACAACATCATCTCAACTAGGGCCGGACTGGCCATAAGGACGGTCGGGCGATTGCCCGGTGCGCCCCTGTAAATTTAACATTAGAGGCATGGAAGTAATTAAGGCGCCCTTTGCGTTTGCCCCATGCGCCTAATATTAACCGCCCTGGGCGCCCCTGGGTTGCCAGTCCGGCCATGATCTCAACTACTCTCCACATCCTCTCAGCCAATTCCGCATTGCCGCTCTCAACACCCTCTCAACCATTTCTACTTGACCACTCACTACATCATCTCAACAACTCTCACCACCTTCTAAGCTATTCTCAACATCCTCTCAGCCACTCCGTATAGCCTGTAAACTGATTCCACGGACATACACCCAATTCTTACTATGTTGTTACCAAATCTTGTGAACGTAAATTCCAAGAAAAGTTCGTCACGAAGAAATTTTGATTTTCAGTGATATTTTGAACTTCGTTTTTAGAAATTTGAATTTGTTTGTGTAATTTCTGAGATTTAGATTTTCTTCGTCGAAACTTGATTTTATGGGAAATTTTGAACTTTTTTTGAAGTTAGCATATAGAAGATACGGTCACACAGTCAAAAGAATAGGCTAATCCGGTTACAAAGTATAATTATCACTCGCAGTGCGTCTACATTGTCCATGTATCGCTTTACGTGCGCTATCGATACTTGAAAGATTGGGCGAAACGGGTGTCTCGCTTCCTTTGGTACTCACTGTATTGCAAGGTACAAATACAAAAATGACCGACTAGAACGATTTCTGATACGTATTCTTGAATCAATTATCTAGTGCAACGGAAAACGCGGATTCAACTTACACAATTAACTCTTTCCGGGGGATGAAGAACAGTATTAACACTTACAAAGCTATTCAAATAATATGGACAAATCAAGCTTACGAGGTTGTCCTGTCAGTATTGTTTCCAGTGTTCCTCGTGATTATTACTAGTTGTGAGGTTGTCTTATTGACATCCTTTATCAAAATTGAAGTTTCATTTGTCTTTGAACTAATGATGTTATCAGTGATAATTTTCTTGAATTTATTTTTCTATTGCATCACATATCTGACGTCACAATTCTCCGTCAACTCTGAACGTTTTATCGAGCAGCTCCCGCACACATTTTTCACGACAAACAGTGACAAAAAGTATTGGTCCAGAGTTCGTAACTCTCTACGGCCAATTAGAATTAATATTGGGATGTTTGACTATGTTGACTGCGGTACATTCTTAGTTGTATTTGATATTATCATTAATCGCACGGTGGATCTTCTTCTCACTTTCTTTTAGTTCCGAACATCCGAACTCTAGCCGAAGTTAGTTTTGATAGAAAGCGCATGCACTCTGGATCTAGTTTATCATGTCTGACAGTTTACTGTTCGCGATAAAGAGGACAATGCCTGTGAAGAAGTAAAAAAGTAAATTGCAATAAAAAATGAAAATTTCGCCGTAATTAAAAAGTTTACCAAAAGTGGTAATTAAAAAGCTAATTGTAAATAAGGAATCTATTTAAAAAAGCAATTGTAATAAGGAAGTTATTTAGGAGGGTAGTTGTAAACAAAACTATTAGAAAGCTACTTGTAACTAAAGAATTTATTTAAAATGCTAATTGTAAATACGTCAACTATTTCAAATTCTAATTGTAGTGCGGAAAGCTATTCAAAAATATAATTGTATATAATAACTAATAAGAAATTTATTTAAATAGCTAATTTTATTTAAGAAAGTAATTAAAGAAAGTTAACTGCAACTAATAAAGGTATTTAAAAAGCTCATTGCAATTAAGAAAGTTATTCGATAAGCTACTTGTAATGAAGATAATTATTTAAACGCTTAATTGTAATTAAACATGATATTGAAAGGGGAAAAAAATAATTAAAAATGTACATAGCAAAAATTAATTATTAAAAATAAACAATTACATTAATTTCAATGGAGAAAAGCATTTACGAGCCCAATTATATTTAAAATGAAGTTAATAAAAAACGGTAGTATTAATTAAAAAAATCGTAAACTTGAATTTAATAAACTACATAGGACATTTAATTGTAATTAGAAAAATAAATTAAAAATTCAAATTTTAATTCAGAAAGGTTATCAAAACCGTCAATTAAGGAAGGTAATTCGAAGAAGTGATCAAATAGTAATTAAGGAAGCTTATTGAAAAGTTAAAAGGATTGTTAACGTATATGTGATTATGTCTTAAGGTGGTCTCTTTCAGAGGGGCTAAAAATAGACCTCCGGGAAAAAGTCTTCACAGCGTTCAATTTTGAACGGATTTTCAATTGTGATACCTTTTTGGAAAGACAATTGGATGGGGCCAAATGCAATGTATAGCTTTTTTTATAAAAAATCTAAAATTCAAAAAAATAAAATTGAAAGTACCTCGTTTGTTCCTCGCGTAATTAAATCGAAATTCAACTATTAGTTAGGTTAAGACCGGAGATGTACATGCCGTCCCATGCATTGTTGCCGGAGCCGTCTACAAAAAAAAAAGTCGCATTTAGTTCATCATCGGAAATATGGTCGTTCTTTGAATATAGTCTGCCCAACAACTCCTCCAGATCATCTTCTTCAACGGTCTCTAGCACTCCTGGCAAAATATTCAGACTGTAGAGCCCAGACTTCGGCGGACATCCGAACATTGCTTCATAAGGGGTCCTTCCAATTTCTCGGTGATGGCAAATATTCTTTTGGAATTGTATGTAAGGAAGAGCTTCTGACCATGTCTTAAGTCTGTTGTCTCGTAAACAACACGCTAACTTGTCCTTAACGTCTCTGTTGGTACGTTCCACTGACCCTAGGGATTGGGTATGACTCGACTCGGATGGATGAGCTTACATTCCTTCCATTGGGAATGTTCCATGGGAAAAATTTTTCGTGGTTATCACGACTCAATGCAACAATATTATGTGACTTCTTGTTGTTCATTTCATTAAATTGTTCAAGAAATTTTTCAGACATCTTCTCCATTTCAAAAATATATTGAAAACGTGGATTGTAGACACAAAACGGATATGCTTGTTTGTGGAAGAATGGAGTGCGATGGATTGACCGGACTTGACAATGGGGTCCCGTTACAACTAATTACAGTTCCCGTAGTCAAACGGCGATAACAAAACAGGTAATGTACGTTGACCAGCCTAAGTAGACTGAAATGCACCTTCTCATTTAATGTTTTTAGGTCCCAACCAATGTAGACCAGTCGAAGTACACATAGGCTAGTTTGCCGATACATTGGCTAGTCTTGGTACACATGGGCTAGTTTGCCGATACATTGGCTAGTCTTGGTATACATGGGCTGGCCTAACTATACATAGTCCGGCCCAAATACACACAGACTAGACTAAGTATATTTAGACCGGCCCATGTACACATGGACTGGATATCTACTTGGGCTGCAACCTATATACGAAATAGAAATTAAGGTCAAGAGGTCATTGGTCAATTTTCAATAACTCCTGTTGCCGATGAGAGTTTTTAATGTTTGAATCTAACCTCTCCTTCTACCTTGGTTGTTGTTTGTACGAACAGGAAAGAAAACAAGGAGACATTTCCTCCTTTCTTCCCCTGAGTAAATCTCCTTTGTGACTGGCAGGGTGAGTGGCATGCACGCGTTCCTGACTTTTTGGGTACCGTTATTCAAAAAAGACGAAGAAAGGCTTGGTGTGGCCGCATAGCATAGCAAATTTCACACAGTCTCTCATTCCAAACTGCGCGGTATTTGCCATTTTGTTGTAAAACTGATGGAACATTTTTTTAAATTTAATCAGTCCTACTTGTTAAACGTATCGGTATGCGGCTATTGTGTCGATTATAGTGTAAGTTTCTTTGCGTATCTGTAGAGTTTCGCTCCAATCTAAAAGATCTAATTAAATCTAATCATCTATCTAATTAATCTAAAGAATTTTATTTACACGCTGTTTGCCTGTACTCGACGGGATGAGTCTGTTAAAGTGGAAGTGGAAATGTGTAGTAATATTCATTCGTATAGCTTACAGTATGTTATGAAATGCGATTCAAATTTATACAGAAAAACATGCTTAGGTACACTTTCTAAAATGTTGAAATAGCCCTCATATGAAATTAATATGGAAACAAGAATTGGTAAAATAAGGAAACAGGAAAAATGTAAAGAATTACGTTTTGTAGTTTGAGGTAGCGCACAAACGTGAATACTACATATTGCAATAAAGGTACTAATGTCTTGTTTTGACCTACTTGTTTAATTGGATTGTCCCCTAAAATTATGACAGAAGTGACCTCGATATAGACAAAACCCGATAGTTTCGTAGTCCAAAATGTTAGAAACACAATTTGAAATTATAGAATTCTTGGACTCTATCGTATTCTTAATATTCACTTTCATACTGTTATAGTATTTCTTTGGGCATGAGGAAAAGTCTTTCGCACGAGTCCGATTTTGGCCGGACTCAGACTCGTACGTGTCCGGACTCACGAGTTCCGAGTCCAAATTTGGCTCGGACTCGGACTCGGACTCGAAAGGATCTTGGATCAAATAAATAAAATAGTTGAAAACTAAAAGAAAGCCGTGCAGTTCTGGGCATGAGGAACAATGTCTGTCGATTCCATTATAGCATTATTGGAAACGTCTATAAAAAACCGTTAGATATAACAATATTGAAAGCGCCTATATGGATTAGTTATATATTATAGGAAGTTTGACATAATGATCAACATCCAACCAGAACAGTTGATTGTCTATTATAGGAATTTCGGAAACATCCATACAGATACGCTATACATAATAAAAATCTTGGAAGCAACTGTATGGACTAATTATATATTAGCGGAATTTTGGAAGTATCTATATTGCACAGGTATACATAATAAAACTCTTGGAAGCAGCTAAATAGAACAACTAGATTATTTGTTTCCGCGTAATATAGGGAGTAAATGCAATGTAAACGGTTAGCTACTCAGAACCGTTTCTATAACAACTGTTATACACATTGCAGCTATATAGAACAGTCATCTGTTACAACAATTGCCATACTGCTATAACAGTCACATCAACTTACAACGTTGGAAGCAGCTATATAGAAAGTTGTGTATTACAGGAATTTGGTAAACACCTATATAGAAAAGTTATACTTAATAAAAATCTTGGAAGCAGCTAAGTAGAACAGCTAGATTAGTTGCTTCAACGACTTTATTTCTTTCCGGCGCTTAAACCAATGCGTTTACTTACCAATCGGTTTAAGAAGTATTGCTTCTATTTGCATTCACACCAATATCATTCATTGATCTCTATTCCGAAAATGGTGGTGGTGGCGGTGACTATGAAAAAAAAAGTCTTTTGCTTTTATACTGAAACAATAATAACAATAAAATAATATATGTATGCCATGGTGTTGGCTGTGGCGGTGGTAGTGGTGGTGGCTATGGCTATAGCCAAGAAATTATGGCTATAGCCAAGAAGTTATGGCTATAGACAAGAAATTATGGCTATAGACAAGAAATTATGGCTATAGCCAAGAAATTATGGCTATAGCCAAGAAATTATGGCTATAGACAAGAAATTATGGCTATAGCCAAAAAATTATGGCTATAGACAAGAAATTATGGCTATAGCCAAGAAATTATGGCTACAGCCAAGAAATTATGGCTATAGCCAAGAAATTATGGCTACAGCCAAGAAATTATGGCTATAGCCAAGAAATTTTGGATATAGACAAGAAATTATGGCGATAGCTAAGAAGTTATGGCTATAGACAAGAAATTATGGCTATAGGCAAGAAATTATGGCAATAGCTAAGAAGTTATGGCTATAGACAAGAAATTATGGCTATAGGCAAGAAATTATGGCTATAGACAAGAAATTATGCACGGAGTTTGAGATTTATTAAATATATATCCAAGAAATCCAATAGATATACAAGGAATTATGCGCGTGTTTTAAAATTGTGTCTTCCCTTTTATCATGTTTTATAAACGTGTGTTCTTTTTTAATTTGTGTTTTCTCCAATTCAGGAATGCGTATTCCTTTTATTTTGTGTTTATCGAATTTTTGAATGGGTGCTCCTTTCTATCTGATGTTTTAAAATGTGTATTCCCTTGTATTTTGTGTTTATCC
>JAQGCA010003465.1:0-11766 GCA_034698945.1 Protaphorura quadriocellata | reverse complement strand
TTCTACTCTTCGACTCTCTAAATGAAAACACCTGGTTCGCCCTGAACGGTCATTATAAAATAGAAGGTACTAGTGTTATCTCAATATCGATTGATTTCAATTATGTTGTATTATTCAATTATTATTTTGGCTCTTGAATATGAACTATACCATAATGAAAAATTCACTATCTACCTTCAAGTTAATTACAGCAGTTAATGTCATTAATGTTTTCGTTACATTTGCGTATTTCTATTAGCCAAAATAATTGTGATTGGAATAACTTATTAATTACTACTTATTAATAGATTTAGTCACCGTACACATAATTGGATTTTCCTAAGCACTCATCAACAGTTACAAGTGTGTAATTCCGATTTTTCATAAATATAATCGCTGCTTGAGCCAGACTCCCACCGCCAACTAAAGGATCGTGATGTAAAGCTATGAACGAGTGTGTTGTGGAGCTTGAGTTGGCAGTGGCTTCAATGTATCCTTCGATCCCTGCATCTGTGTCACCTGGATGACTCCAATCCAATGTGTTAATGTTCCTCATAATAATTTCATGTCCAAACTCCCCATAAACAATGTCAACAAGTGTGTCATTGTACGCCCCGTAAGGTGGGCGCATGATCGCTGTATTTACTCCAGTGATTTCATACACTTTGTCTGCCACGGATTTTACCTCCGCCCTAATTTCGGGAGCGTGCCTCCAAGGGTCCGGTAAATATTTGTGGCTCCATGTATGCACTCCTATTTGGTGACCCTGGACATTTAGAAGGTCAATTCGACTACTAGGTATACTCAATTCAATTTAAGAACTTCCTTGCTAATAGGTAAGGTCATACTGTCGAAGGAATAAAATTAAAATTGACATACTTCTGCCACAATCCTCTTCAGCAAGTTTTGTGATCCAGGCTCGTTAAGATCTCCATACGTCTGTCCACATACGAAAAATGTAGCTTTTACATCATTCAACTTTAGAACATCCAAAATGACGTCAGTTCGACCGACAGATGGACCATCGTCTGAAATGAAATAAGCCACGATTATACGTCGCGAAGACATCGTTTAAATTGAATAGCTTTGGAATTAGTTTGTAAATCTTACCAAACGTTAGAGCAAACAAACCAGACTTTGTACAGTTTGTGTGAACATGTTCTTCTTGCCTTGCCTCGGCGTCCGCGGCTAGAACTGCTAAGAAAAATTAAACTAAAAGTATTTGAATATATTTTCATATTTCTGGATTAAACTGTAATTATTTAAAATACCAAGTCCAAGAACAATCGCAAAGTAAGATTTCATTATTTTATTACTCCCGTTGACGAGTGTCAAATTATTGCTGTACCTCCCAGATCATTTGCCTCACTAACGCACGGCAGAATAGTTCGTAGCAAGAAAAAATTGAATGTGTACCTCTTATCACTTTTGCGTTCAAGTGTTTGTCGGTAGTGTCAATAGTTTTAATCGAGTAATTGACTAATTTCCTCGTACGAAAACACTTACATGCCTAAGCAAGTGTTTGTTCGCAAGTTTAATTGTGTTTATGGTTGGTAGCGAGATAAAATTTTTTGCTGTTTAAGTGTTGGTCGAATCACGTTACGTCAAATACAGACTAATGTATGAAACAACAATGGCTGATAAAGTGTTCTATACATATTTGCACTATCGAGTGTATACTATGTATTTACGGGCGGGGCGATGCGGGAATCGCTTCGCAATACCTGCAGTCGAATGGAATGCCTTTTCGGGCAGATCAGTTCAAATTGGATCTCAGACATAATATTTCAGCTGAATCTGACAGATCGCATGCGCGCAGCTCGTGGAGGAAGAACAATAAATTACTTTTTCAACGTTAGCGTCCTCCGGCCAGTTTATCATAACCATTTACCTGGAATTTATCATAACCATTTACCTGGCACCAGTCACGATGGTAACTTGTCCATTGATTCCTCTAGTACTTGAAGTCATTCCGAGAATCAATTTGAGGTAAATCCTGATGCCGATTAGAACATCGACAATGACTATTATTATAAACGGCAAAACAAAACACCATAATAAATTGTGATAAATGTTAAAAAAGCTAGCAAAACTTGGTCAACTGGACCCAACTTTGTCAAATTATCAAATGATTGCATTTTCGACACTTAAAACGGTGTAGTGATGTACATTGCAAATCCGTACTACCACCGCTTTTAATTGTGTGGTTCTATTTGCAAAATTCTAACTCGTAGTTTCTTTTCTTTATCTTTTTATATATCGTATTTCTTTTTTTGTGTATTTAGCCATCCATTTATGGACTACGTATTGTTCTGACCCATCTATCAGCAATAGTTATGATACATTTAAGCGTGAAATTGTGGATTTTCTGTTACTTAATGTTCCACGTTATTAACGTCAAATGCATTTGTTTAGTTTTTTGTGTTCAGTTGCATTTTCGTGTATAGTTTATTGAGTAATATGTATTTTGGTTAAAATTACCTACTGTTATGTAACTTACATCATAATGACCTGTCTTGTAGAGGGCGTTGTATTTTAATAAATTGAAATTGAAAATTGAAATTGAAATTTTCTTATACAATTGTGGCACAATATACGAATTTTGATGTGCACTGTGAGAAAATGCATGCGAAAATAATTCGTACATTCATACAATTTGTCCAACTGTAAATAGGTCAAATGTAGAAACATTGAACGTGAAATACTCATACTGAAGAACTAAGAAGACTTCGTGTCATTGTCATTCTGGTCTAACAATGATTGTGATGATTGTGATGATTTGACAACGCGGCGCCGGAGAAAAGTCATCAATCACATTCGTACGCAGTACGCACACAAATTACTAATTGCTAACCGATATCTGTAACCGTCAGCGAGTTAATATTCAGACCTTACAGTAGTTTTGAACTAAAAATTATTTTTGAAAAATAGATTTTTATTCGTTGACGAACAGATTCATGATATGCCGTGAATCAGGAACATTTGAATGCATAGGTAATTTATATATGTATAATAATTAATGTCAGGTTGCACATTGTTTCCTGATATTGTGTTAGTTGTTTTCAACCGGACGAGTTACTGCTTCTGTGCAGAGATTTCGATCAAACTCAAGCATTATTTCTGGAATTCCACTGTAATTTGGAGTTAAGCGACACAACTCAAGTGCATTGTCATAAGCCTCTCCCAAGCACTTCCTCAAAGTATGATCTTCTGCACTGTCTTCAATTGGTAACGGTGAGGACATTTTGATTATGAACTGACGTCGGTGTGAAATCCCTTGTTTAAGCCAATCTTGGACCACGTCAATCGTTTCTTCATTTCGCACCGCCTGTTGAGCGGAAAAGAACTTGCTCATACCCACAGAAAAGTGAGCGATCACTGAAATAAAAAAAATGTTTCATAAAGGTTCCATTTATTTTGTATGGCGCACAAATCGTATATCAAATCAAAGTAATAACGTTCTACTTACCTCGACCGAGGCTAAGCGGTGGGAATATTTTGGATGCAACGTGGAGAAAGATTTCAGCAATTCTTCGGTGTCCATCAATTTTTTGGGATAAACCTAAGGACAGAGGCTTCTCTGGACGGACGGTGTTGTGGGTCATGACATTCCACGTACTCAGAGTTAATTCCTGTAAATTCAGAAGAACGTAGTGGTGTGGGTTCAGAATATTCTCATATTTCTCAACAAATTTCGCCACTGGATCAATCAGAGCAAAACTCTGGTCAAAGTTCATTAACAATGGCTGAGCTGGCGTGAGGGCATCTGCTTCCCTTTGGGCTTTCTTCACAACCTTGTCCACGTCAGACGCAGGAAACAGACCTTTGCATCCCGGTGTATTACATTTCCATCTTGATTTGTCATCCAAAGGGTCCAATGGTAACAAATGACCGGAACTGCATTTCGTACATTTGATTGCTGACACATTTGATCCAAATTCCGTCGGGTCGGAACATCGAGCACATTTACATATGAATCCCAACGTCTCCAACCTGTTTCTTCATTTGAGTCTCTCGCCTACGCTTCGTTCCATCCCATTTCGGTCCACCAAGTGTGATGGTCATGCGTTCTCCTTTCTGAATAAGTTTTGCCGCTACGAAGGCAATGCCATGTGGATCTTGTATCTTCTTGGAAATCGGAATTCTGGTTACGTAACAATTTCCCGTACAACTGATGTCCACCCGGGTCTCTTTGTCATAAATCACCAGCTCGGCTCTGAAATGAAATGCAAAAATATAAATATTTTCAGGAAAATGTGGGAGGGGAGAAGGGGACTGACAAAGATAAAACTTACTTGTCTTTCCTTGGATAGTGCGGAGTAGAGCAATGACTCGCTTCAACTGAGATGAGTCTCAAGATAGTTTCATTTGATAAATGCTCGACCTGACATCCAGATTTGTACATCCCAGCAGCAGCCGCCTTAATGTAGTTCGCCAGGGAGCTGTCCGAACGGGAATCGGTTCTTTGATTGTGACGGTCAGGTGCATCAAGATCAAGAAGACTTTGCAATTTGACTGGATCATCTTTAATGATTGCCATTATTCGAACGGTTCGAATTGTTCTATAGACTGTATCCACTCCATCACGAGTCCAAGCCACTGAATCTTCAAATTCGGTTATCGGAATGTTTTGTCTCATCCGACGCAAGGTCTCACATTCTTTGAGATGATAGTCACGCTGCAAATTAAGAATCTATTAGAAATATGACAATAGCCGAGAAAGCTTCACGTGCAAAGTACGAAGACTTCATTTTAGAATTCAAAGAGTCACTGACAAGGTTTCAACTTACCCCAGGACATGCATCTCCACAGAGTGGCCATCTACAGTCTCCGCACTTTCTCTCGTCAGTGCCTGTGTCAAAATTGTCCAGAATCTTGTGACATCCAAGACAGATGTGTCGCCCAGGGACAGTGTTTTTTTCTCCAGGTCCGGTCATCAGTGGATAATCCGTAAAGATTTTCTCACCTTCCTTGATGTCTCGAGTGGCAACCCAGATACCTTTTGGATAATTTCCAACAGGACGAGTTCTCAATGGAACACCAATTTCTTCTTTCACCGGGAAACAATAGATTTTGTGTCGTTTACGTTGTGCTTTTTGACAAATGACTGAGCAGAAAAACTCCTTCCGGCATTTCCCACAACACTGAGAAGTCTTCTTTCCACAATTTACACAGGGTCTGAGTTTGACCTCTGTGGCTCCGTCCATAGCAGAGTTTCCGTTTTCTGACATTTTGAGTTCTGGCGTTGACCTCTTGACCTTCAAAATCTTCAATCCTTAGTCAAGAAGAAAATGAAAAAGCTCTTCAAGGAATTTAGAATATTACAATTTCTCGCCTCGTGTCTTGGAGAGTTTCAGGTATAGATTCTGAATAATCTTTATGTCAAAACTGATGTGTAATTAAAAGACAGACATTTGATTTCTTATATAAACAGATGATGTCGCGTATGATTCAGAGAGTGAACTGAAATTTGGCTGACTGCACCGATAGATTTGGAGAAGGGCTTATTTTCATAACAAAGCAACCGTTTCTATGACAAACAATGGACTTCCTTTCATGGGTTCAATTTGTATTGATTTCTCTCGTTTCCTGAGTTAGATAGATAGATAAAGGCTTTTTTTATTTGGTCAATCTTTTCAGAATAAACTGTTGTAAACAAGAGGACCATAAAGTTACCTGTGTCCATATTCGCGAAGTGAAAATGAGATTCATTAGGCTTTTTCCGCTAAAATCCCAGGGTTTCGGTGATTTTTTTTATTTTTTTAATCGTGTTTAGGGGTATCCCCGTAATATTGCCCCAATTCGTGAGTCAAGGCACAATAATGTACTGCCCTCTATTAAGAACACGCAAAGATGCTTGACGTTATCCCTTGCTTTTAATGTGAATTAAAGTCTTTAAGGACTTCTTTAAGAGCCAAACAGATTCGTATGTTTCGTTATATGAATTATTTAGAAATAAAGATATAGGTATTAATTATAGTATAATTAAGCCCTCCGTCGTTAATCTTAGGTTTTGGCATTCGATGTTGATATCTAATGAACACATTTTGAACTAACAAAAATATTTGAATGTAGATTTTAATTTCTGAACAAATCGAATCATGATGATCACATTTCCACGAATTTTAGAATTAAGATATACAATTTAGATATAACAATATTATTATGAACATTGTTTCTTGATATTATGCTAGTTCTCTTCAACCGTAGGAGTTGGCACTGCTGCAGTGCACAGATTATGATCAAACTCGAGCATTTTCTCTGGAATCCCTCTGTAATCTGGAGTTAAGCGACACAATTCAAGTGCATTGTCATAAGCCTCTCCCGAAAAGTGCGTCATCATAGAAATCTCGTCTCCTCCCCTATCTTCTAAGGGTAACGGTGAGGGCGTTTTGATGCCAATCTCCATGACATGACTTCGGTGTGAAATCCCTTGTTTAAGCCAATCTTGGACCACGTCCATATTCTCTTTATTTTGAATCGCCTGCTGAGCGGAAAAGAACTTGTTCAACGCCACATAAAAGTGTGCTTCCACTGAAATAAAAAGCAACGTTCCATTTAAATTACATAAATTTGCCATGGTTGTGTGGAAATTAATATTGCTGCAGTTTTTGGTGTGAACATTCGAATTATTTGTGACGAACAAATAGAACACAAATCGTTTCAGAGGGACCGAAATACGCAATAAACAGTCGCGACTGGGTGACAGCCTGAGGTAATAGAGAGTGGTTGCGAGGTCGCCGAATGGTAGAGAGGAAGTGTTTGATTTGGCGTAAAGGCGGTCGAAATATTGAAATAAAATAAATAAATAAAGGTAATTATGTTGTACTCACATAGATTGTGGTTGAGCGGTGGAAATATTTTGGTTCCAACCTGGAGAAACGATTCAGCAATCCCTCGGTGTACATCGATTGCCTTGGATAACTCGTCGTTGAAGGGAAAATGCCTGTCAGGAGTGGTAGCCTGGTGAGTACAAACGGAGCATTCAGTGAGAATTAATTCCTGAGCATTGAGGAGAATGTAGTGATGTGGGTTCAAAATCTTCTCATATTTCTGAACAAATTTTCCCACTCGACCCATCAGAACGGAATCCTTTTTCTCAACCGATGTGGTTGGTGGGAGCGCATCTGCCTCCTCCTGTATTTTGTTCACAATCTTGTCCACGTCAGACGCAGGAAACAAACCTTTGCATTCAGCCGTGTTGCACTTCCACTTTGATTTGTCATCCAATGCGTCCAATGGTAACAGAAGGCCGGAATTGCATTTAGTACACTTGATTGCTGACACATTTGTTTTAAATTCCGTGGGGTCAGAACATCGAGTACACTTGCAGATGAATCCAATCTTTAGAGATTCACGTCTTCGTTTCGTTCCATCCCATTTCGGACTTCCAGCAAATGTACCAGCAAGTGTACCACCGTATGTAATGCTCAGACGATCTCCTTTTTTAATGAGTTTTGCGGCTGCGATGACAATTCCATGTGGATCTTCCAACTTCTTGGACATCGGAATTTGGGTTGTGTAACAATTTTCTATACAACTAACATCCAGTCGGGTCGCTTTGTCATAAATCAACATTTCAGCTCTGGAATAAGAATGGAAAATTATTTAAGTATTTCCTTAATGAAGGAAGGGATAATGATAAAACTTACTTGTCTTTCCTTCGATAGAATGGAAGACTGCGATGATTCGATTCAACTGACATGAGTTTCAAGATCGTTTCGTCTGATAAATGGTCGACCTGACACTCAGACTTGTACAACTTCACTGCAGCTGCATTCATGTAGTTCTCCAGGAAACTGCCAGAATAATGATTCTCTGGATTCTGCACACGGTCTGGTACATAAAGATTGAGGAAACTTTGCAATTTGATTGGGTCATCTTTAACAACGGCAAGTATTCGAACGACTCGAATTGGTTCATATACTGCATCCACTCCATCACGGGCACAAGCCACTGCATCTATAAATTCCTTTTTCCGTTCGTTCCGTCCCATCCGACACAAGGTCTCACATTCTTTGAGATGACGGTCACGCTGCAAATTTTAATGTTATTTGTCTATTAAAAATATGACAATAGCTTCATGTGCAAAAAACGAAGACTTCGTTTTAAAATTCCGAGCTACTTACCTCAGGACATGCATCACCACAGAATGGCCATTTACAGTCTCCGCACCTTCTCTCGTCAATTCTTGGGTAAAAATTGTCCAGAATCTTGTGGCAACCAAGGCAGATGTGTCGTCCATGTACAAATACCTGTACCCCAGGTCCAGTCATCAGTGGATAATCCGTAAAGACTTTCTTACCCTCTTTGATGTCTCGAGTGGCAACCCAAAATTCTTTCCGAGTATTTTCACCAGGACTACTTCTCAATGGAACACCAATTTCTTCCTTCACCGGGAAACAAATGAGTTTGTGTTGTTTTCGTCGTGCTTTTTGACAAATGACTGAGCAGAAATATTCCTTCCCACGATTCCCACAACACTGAGAACTCCCTTTTCCACAATTTCCACATGGGATTAATTTGACCTCTGATGAACCTTCCTCTCCTGAAGCTCCGACTCCCGACATTTTCAATTTTCAATGGACATACTTTCCAAGGGTTGACTACTTCTTATGACCTCTTGACCTTAAGTATTAAATTCTTTGTTACTTACGAAAGGCAGATAGTTTTTAAAAGATATCTGGTTTGGTTTAAGCGCTAAATCCACCGAAATCGACAGCTGACCTATTTACAAAAAGACGGCCGGTTTCAATGACAAAACCGTTTCTATGACAAACAATGGACTTGCTGTCATGGATTTAATTTTTAATGACTTTCTTCGTTTCCTTAGTTTTTTCTGAGTTCATATCCACTATAGGTGGTATATCCTGCTTGTTTGTTTTAAGGTTTTTAATTTTCATGATATTCTGATCCAATTCCCTGAATAACAAATACAAAAACTGTCAAACATGGAAGGACCAACTCCTCTCCTCTCCCTTGTCCGAAAACCAGCCAGAAAAACAAGATTCGAAATTTGTACGCAGCGGTAGTTGAAATAAAATTTCTCCCGATACCTTTGAGATTTCAAGCAGTCGATTGCCAGTGTAATTTTGTACCACTTTTTAGTTGAAATAAAATTTCTCTCGACCCTTGAATTGTTGAACGTGATTTCAAGGAAATTTACATTTCGGGTAATGTCAGGCATTTCAAACAATTGATTGCCAGTGTAATTACCAGTTTACCACTATTGGATGGTACTGCCTATGCGCTGATTGCGCTGTAATTACAAAATCATTCTGACTTGATTGTAACATAATTCTAAAGCAGTACGTCAGCGCTCAATACTTCACACCCGTGAATTCAATTTCAAAATCAAACTACCTAACAAAATCAAATTAGGAGTCAAACATGTCGGATAGATGCCGTGAATTATGTAAGAATTCAGCCAATAAAATTATTCTCGTTTCGATTCAGTGATGGAACAACTTTATTATTATTGAACCTACCATGAATAATAATGTTTGATTGTTTGTTACGTTATTTAATTTGTCATCCCAAGTATTCAAGTAACATGACATGAACAAACTCCATGTTTTCTGTATCATATTGTGTGAGACTGAATACTTGAAGATATTTATAAACGTTTACAATATTTTTTACGATTAGTGAGTTGATTGATTAGTTGAGCGTCCCACGACACAGAGCTTCACCACAAAGACATTTGATCTTTTGGTCTTCGAAAGGAAATTTGTAGTCATACGTAATTTCTTCATCCAGGATAATTTGTTGTTTGGAATAGATGACAATTTTTTTCTGTCCCTCAATGGTTATTATTTTGGCGTAGCAATTAGGCTGTTGAAAAGACAATACATGATTAATTAATATGGACATGACAAATTAATAAAGAGTTTTTTCTATTGACTTACATTACAACTGTGATTGATAAACCGAGAGAGATTTCCACACTTGGTGGCATCCAGAATATGTTGTTCATCTATCTTGAAAAGATAAGAGCTTCCAATCCCAACTTTTGCATATTCAAGTTCTCGATGATCCGCAAGTGCCGGACGAATCATTTCACCCACATATTCAATGACCATTTCATCCACTGCTATGGTTTCAGCGGCAAATAAACCCCAATCATGGATTCTACTTCTTCCGAATCGAAGATTTTTCTTTCGGAATTTGAGTTGATTAAATTTGAGTAAATCTGAGTGGAGGTCAGTTCCAAAATCAGTTAAGAGACGGCGTTGGTTTGAACGAGCTTCCCTAGTAAAAGTCAGAGACTTCCCACCTGGTTTCTCTGTACTCACCGTCGACAATTTAATTCCAGTTGAACAAATGGCGGAATTCTCATCAAAAGTCTCTTTCTTTTGTTTCATTTTTTCCGTTGCACTGAGCTTGAAAAATCCTTCTGTCCTACAAGAACCGCTTGAATTGGCACGCCTTGAGTTCTTTTTATTTTTGATGGGAATATTCGTCGGTTTTTGGTCCATCCAGTGTGAAGTAGCTAACCAAGATTTCTGTGAATGATCATTTTTTTAGTGTTTCGATTTTCTGTGCTAGAAAGATTTTAATAATAAAAACAACAATAATTCTTACTCACCTTTGATTCATCCGATGCCATCATGTTAAAAGTGGACTTCAAGTAATTTAGATCCTCCGCATCTATTCCAAATTTTAAGAATTCCGTCATCAATTCCAATTGTTCCAGTTCAGTTCGAGTGGCGAAATTATTTCCTTCCGGTGACTTCGCATAGAGTAAGGAGTTGCTCGATGAATTCTCATCTCCCTTATGCGTAGCGTTTTCTCTAGTACTTGGTGACTTTGGAGCTTTGGGTTTCCTTCCACGCCGATTTTTAGGACCTAATACCGGTGCTGGTGAAGCCAGAGGAGGAGGAGCTAACGGCAAAATCTCAACTGCGACGGACTTGAAATAATTGTGGTCGTGAAGGATTTCCGACATTCCACTGGATTTCATTGGCGATTCATTCTCTTTGTCTGCTTTGGCATTTATTTTAGTGGAGGGACTAGGTGTAGGAGCTTCATTTTCAGTTGAACGAATTTCCATTTCGTCACATTTCGCTTCATCTTCATCAGAAAAGGAGTCATCAGAAATACTAAAAACCATATAAAAAGAACGTAAAATATTAAAGATATTTACAACAATTTGTCCTTTCAAAAATTGAGAAAAATTTATGTATATACCTTTCGGCATCCAACAACGGGTCAACTTTAATTGAAGCCTTAGGCTGCTGACGTCTGACTCTACTGCTAAATGATTCCAAAGAGCTCGTGCTAGATGAGTTTGAGGTCTCGGACTCCTCAGACGTTGTCGTCTCCTTTGTATCACCTGGAGATTAATTAAATTTTTTAAAATTCAAATTCATCGTCCATGCACAGTCAGGTAAAAATTGACTCACTAGATTCAGACGAAGATGATATTCTTGGTCGCCGCCGTGGAGGAGCTCTTGTACCTTTCTGAATCTATTAGAAACAAAGAGGTCAAAAATTATATTTTCTATAGTTGTACTGTTTAAAAATCGGCATGGATTTTGTTGATCTATGAAATACAGGAAATAGTATGGCATGTTCCTGCCGTTCTGATCATGTGTATTTTTACTTCCAAAATTCCTCTCCATAATTTTGAAAAATGCATTCATTTGTTTACAGCCAAGGAAAAATTATTACACACTGGTTACATTTGTTTACATCCAAGGACACTGAATTAGGGTGACCAGAGGTACTGCTTTCGGCAGTACTATACTGCTTTCGAGTTTCAAAAAATGGTCATTTTTTCACTTT
>JAQGCA010003464.1:0-11769 GCA_034698945.1 Protaphorura quadriocellata | reverse complement strand
GTTAATGTAAACAATACGACGATCTCCTACCAACTGGCCGTAAGTAATGTACATTCGAAATCTTTCCCTATCAATCCGTTACCCTCCTTACTTCAGATGCATTAAGTATTGGATTTATCTGTAATTGAATTGTAAAGTAAGGATATGTAACCCTTCTTATTGGAAACCATACCCAACTCTTATTATAGATATTAAAACTACTACTAACCCCACTACGTTTCAAATCGTTGTTTATTGTGACTTTAATTATCATTCGTTCACGTCGGGCTTCTACCGACACGATAATATTACAAATGTAGTCAAACTGGTTTCACACCAGCCCACTTCATTTCACTATCTGTGGATCTTGGAAGTCATATGTAGTTTCCTTGCGGCGGGTGGACTCAGAGGGTAGAACGAAGTTGTTCCGCCGTCTAAATTTGCTGAGGAATTTGTTTAATTTCGGGCATTTTTAATATCTGCAGACGCGGAGTCTGGATACGTCAAAATATTGACACTAGTCTAATTGGTTGAAGAATCTTTCAGAGAGTTAAGTCTCAAATTAATTCTTGCAAACATTATTTAAATGTTGTCTCCCTATCCCACAGCAATGCAGCAAAAAATTATACTCTTCAGGAGATATTTCATAGTATATACACAAAAATTAAGTGACACACAAAATTATTCCACATATATTGGAGCAGTCTGTGGGATGAAAATAAAAGCATGACAACAACTGGTACAGTTTACGGGATATCATTCAGAAAGTTGAGTTGAGGAGTTCACCACGCCGAGTAATATCTGCAGTGTAATGCGGATACACTGTTGGTACACAGAATTACAATTTGGAGCAACAAGGCCGTTCAAGATTTGCACACAACATTTGAAATTCTAGCGAGGAAAACTATAAAAATGGATGAGAAGACAAGATATTGAAAATAAACAAGGTGAGGGGGGTGAAGAATCGATTCATGTTATTGTTGTTTTAAGGGAAGTCTTCTGAAGCGGAAGCAAATCATGTCAAGGGGAGTAGAAGATAAGCGGTTTGAGGATCAGATCTTTCCTTACAAGACATGAATGTATTGTTTTGATAGTGCGCTCAGTATGGCAGGGAAAGAAGGAATGGAGGAGAGAGAAGAAATGAAAAAGTTGTTGGTCCATTTGCCCACATGGGGAATCTATGCTGTGTTCTGTCCATCTACTACTGACTCCTGTCTCTCGACTTTCTCTCCTGCTTTCTTTCTCTCTCTCTCTCTTGAAATTTAATTTGGGAGTAGAGATGAAACAGTTTGGTGTGGATCAAGTTGGCATACACAAGTGACTGGGCAGCTGGAATTCTACCTCCTTTCCCTCATGCATTTCTGTCGACTCAGCCATCAGGAATGAAACGAAACGAAACCAAGGCACGACCACGATTCCCAACATCCACCAGTTAACAAGAACAAAGAAAAAGGGTTTCGAGTTTCAGTTGAGGTTCAATTCGACCCGACTCATTGGACTGCGACAGCTATCCTCACTACTACAGAACTCAACCTCTTCATGTATTCTATTTTCTTGGAAATAAAGATTTGATCGAAAACTGCCGCTGCCCTGCAACTCGCTTCCCTGGCCCTGCTTAGTATGCTGGGAAAGAATTGGGCCGAATGAAAAGAAATTGAAGGAAAAAGGAGAAAACCCACAAATAACTTGAAACGTGCTGTTAATGGGAGAGCATGGACAACCGCTTCAGAACCTAATGTTCGATTGATTTACAGAGTGTCCGAGAATTGTATTCATTTGGTCGACCTGCACAGTAATCCAGTTGCTCCATATCTAACACAAGGCTTTATGTACTCCAAAAATAGCCCATTAAATGAAGTTTTTGGTTAGCAAATGAGAGAAATTCTGTGAATTTAACCATTTCCTCAAGTCTCTCTCCGCTTACTTTAGAAAACAAATGTCTAAGGTTTCCTTCAATTCGATTCATCAGCCCGCTCGTACTTTCCTTTTACTGTTGGGTCAAACACAGGCTCTTGAAGTACAAAGACAGGCTTGGCTTCATTACTCATTCTCTTTATTTCCTTCTTTCTCGGGGTTTCAGTCAGTGGATGTGTCCGGGATTTATTTGTACTATTCGAGTTGGAAAGATTTCATGAGAAAAGTCGGATTGGACTGTCAGTCGGCCAGCCCAATGTAGTGGCTCTCATTCGACTCGATCCCTTCATCAAATCTATAGATCCAATCCATTTCACTTCTTTGAAACATTTTCATAGAATAGGGCAGGCTTTCGACAGATTACTTGCGGGGATAAAGGTACGTAGGACGAGGACTTATAAGATATCGTTTGGAGAGCACCCGTGAAAGGCTCACATTTAGGCAAGAATGGTACAACGAGAGTACAAAAAGGATTGAATTCGCTAAATAAAGTAGAATTGTGAGGGCGGAAAAGGCCACAATCCTAATAACTCATCGCCGAGAATACATACGGCTTTATAATTAAATCCCATACTGGAGGAAAATATATCATACACTCAGCACGAAAGCTATAATACGTACTTATAGGATTGAACTGGATGACAATCTAATTGCAATTTCTACTTACATTTTTATGTAGACTAGGGGTTATAGTTTTGTGTGTTTATGAAATGAGTTACAATTTGATTTCCATGAAGTGATGTTCCATTTTCCTAAATACGTCAAATATTAATAAAGTACTTAAGCAGTTAAGCACAAACAGGGAAAGTTCAACCAAACTATCCTTTCGTGTGACCCTGACTCTCAATCTCAAATTGTAAGGGAACCTGAAAATTGATGGGGAACACATTTTTTGTTGGGATTGTTTGGGTAAACATAAATCAGTAAAACCCTCATGCATCGTAACCTACTATATTGTATGAAGTTGAATTGAGTGAGATCAATGCAGTCCTGCGTGTGAAAGTCGCCTATATCATTCTTTACGATCAACGACGAAAGAAATAGATACTATACCATTTCAATTTGTTGAAATGATGAGAAAACTCAACGACCAGCTCGAGACATTGATGTCAAATCTTAAGGGGAATTTCGAAATCTTTTTGTTTATAAGTTGCATGCGGAATGCCTTAACCGTGGCGAGAGAGAAAATACCCATTGACATCAGGTATGGCCACACATCAGTGGTTACTTGGTGGAAAATAAGTTAATTGGCTTTCCATGGTATGGTAAAAGTATAGTCTATCTTACACCCTGTCTAGAGTGGAAGAGCTGTCTGGATATTCACTAAGTAAGGAAACTAGTAATAAACGGTTGCCTGTACCATAATTGTGCTATGAGTGGTTTAACGTAAGGAAATTAAACATCTAACAAAATTCTAGAAAACTTACAGATTTTGCACACCCATCAGCATAATTCCAATTCGAGTCCCCCAAAATTCCTGAGAGGTACTTTCAAAAGCTGTCTTCTCCCATTGTCAATAATATTTACCATACTACAAAGAGCCATAATTCAACCAGTGTACAATACGAAATGGCTCCAGGCACAATGGTGGAAACTACAGATCCGTCTCAAACTTAACGTCCTATAATAATATCTCTGACAAGAGAAAGTCATCACATGGGTACTTAGACCCAACACCCAATTTTCTCAATGCATTGGCATCCCTTCACTGGGTTTTCGTCAAAATTCATCTGTGTAAATGAAGTTCTTCTTTTTGGCCTTTCTTCGAAAAGATTAAAGAAATTCTGAGGTCCCCCCTTTGAAAAAAAATGAAATCGTGGGTTAAAATGCATGCTGCTTCCGGCGTTTTTCATTCCACGTCAATGTTGAGAGGTACCCATCAGATGCATTATAGAAAATTTTGAAAAAATTCGAAATAATTCTTTCCGTCAAGATTTTGATTAGATATATCAAACACAAAATCCTGACGAAAAAAAATATTTTTGAATTTTTCAGTCTGTAATGCATCTAACCGGTACGTCTCTCAACATTGACGTGAAATGAAAATCGCCGGAAACAGCATGCATTTTAACCCACGATTTCATTTTTTTCGAAAAGGGAACCTTAGGATTTCTTTAATCAGATTTTCGAGCATAGGCCAAAAAAAAAGTAATGCATCTCCGCAGACGAATTTTCACAAAAATCCACTCAAAAAAAAAAGTTAGGTTCGAAAACTGTTTTATACTCAGGACCTGTTCAAATCAATGAAGATCTGCTCTCCCACAGGTGAGTCGCCCCTCAGCAGCATATAACACTAACCTAACCTAAGCTGCAGGGAGTCTCATCTATAGAGATCTCACTCTATAGGCCTCAGATGATGCCAATGCATTGAGAAAAGTGGGTGTCAGGTCTAGGTCCTGGTACCCATGTGATGACTGTCCCTTGTGAGACAGTTCTAAGCGGTCAGACTTATAAATAGTGTTGAAAACAATAAGATATGGACGGATATTCAACATGCGTTTCGAAGTGGGAGATCTTATTTAAATAATTCATTTTTCAGCACGGATTGCACGCGTGGATTGACTTTTATTAAACCCAACGTTTCGAGTAAACCTAACTCTTCTTCCAGAGTCTACTACAACGTTTCAACAAATGCAAACGAATAGTGAATATTTTAGTAAAAAAAAATCTTGCCAAACGGTACTTGATATGTTCTCTCAGTACCTGCTCATCATAAAGTTATTGTAGTTTTCGTGGATTCGTCTTTGAGATCAGCTCGTCTATTTAACGATTTCTTAGCTCCTGCTCCTACTTATAAAATTGAAGATTTAAAATCGAAATTAGAGATTTCCTTCCTAAGAATCATTGTGTGAACCGGAGGGTGACCAAGTGATCCATATTGGAGCCGACTCTATCAATTTCATATTTTAACAAAATTAGTAGTTTTATCAAACTTAAATCACCTACTCTTTGATGAAGGACTTTCGATTTTCATTCCTGAGAATGATACAGATGACCTAATAAAGCAAGTGAATGCAACGCTGACAGAACTGGATAATTCGATAATTGGTGTACCCAATATGGCATAATAATCAAATTCTCAAAAACATGATACATGATACATGACAGGAAAGCATGTCAGCACACAAATACACTCTCTATAATCTAGTTATTATAAATGGGACCAAAATTAAGAAGGTTAATTTTTTTTAATATTTATGAGTATACACATTGACCGGGTGGAGGTAGGTTCACCGGGTGGAGGTCAGTTTAAGGGTTGTTTTTAATAGCAACATCAGAACCAAAAGTGCATTTTTAGTGCATTTGGTTGACGAAGCCCGAAAGTAAAAATGTTTGTACTATATGGAAATATTAACTAATCATATATTGTAAAACATTCGGTTTCTCACTTCGAAATTTGTTTGTTTCCTCCCATAATGCGTCGAAAGGCTAACGTTAATGTGACGTCAGTGATTATCGTTTTAATAAATGGAGATAGTTCCTCCTTCGATTGTAAATAACATTTTTAGACACTTGCCCTCTTTAGCTGTAAAATGTCTGTAAACTTTTAGTTAAGAATAATTAAGTCTTCGGAATTGACAACACTCATTGATAAATCAATGATTCATCTTCGATGTTTATGTTGTGTGAGCTATGAAGTTGATGACTAATAAAATACGTATCCATTCCAATCCAAACTTTGATTCAAAGCTTAACTTTAAGAAACACATGAATACCCAGGGGTAAACTACTAGGTACTTGTACTACCAGGGGTACTTGTATGTTTGAATGCTTTGGATTATCACACTAATAAAAAAATCAAAAATCAAAAATGTTACGAGGCTACGATTGGCGGAATAAAGTTTTCTAAACGTCAACAAAACAAGAGTTTTTGCTCTAATGATCAATAACAACTTTTGAAAGGATTTGCCAGGCTCCATCACAGTTAAATGGAGCAATCTTTATTTGTACATTTAAATTTATTTAAAAAAAATTTTACGCCAGAATTAAGATAGAATCAAATGTCCAGCTTGACTATGAGCTTTGTTATTATCAAGAGTAAAAATTGTACGGACAGGAGGATTAGTACTATTGCCAGTCACGTCTGCTGAGTTCTGCAGAAAGACAAAGTCAAAATCTATAGTCAATTACCGCTTGTTTCAAGCTCGGTGGCAGTTTTCAGTCCGCAAATGCCTTCGATCCTGGACGTTCAAGTACATCATCAATGCATCACATCAGAACAAACTTTTTCCTTACATCCATCTACCCAAACCAAACCAAATTCATACTGCGAAAGAAGTCCTGCTCTTGCACTAATTTAACCACCACAGACAATTTCAGTTAATGATTGTAGTAACAGTTGACTAAATAACAAGATTGTCAAGCAGGACAATTACGCCAGAAATATCTACAACTTGTGGTGGACTCAGAAGTAATATTATTAGAAGTGAAGAGAAAGTCAAGAGAAAGGAGTCCGTCATACCATCCGTAGCCCTCGTTCAGCGTTATTTACTCTCTCATAGAATTTTCAATTAAAACTTTCTGTGGGTGTCTTACTTAGTAGATTGTACATTATACAAGTGTACTACAACTGAACAATTCTACATGAATGTGTATAAGACGGAAGTGTGTGTTGAGTTCAATGCCCAATTTCAACGCAACGGTTAAAAGTGAAAGTTAGGCTAACAAGGGGTAATCCGATGGTGTCAATGACCTTCATATACTACGTCCTCGAGGCGTATGACAAAGCATTAAGAAATAAAGTACTTGAAAAAATCGGCCCAGGACCCTACATTTGATGGAGCAATGCTATTAAGGCGTGAAATAATTATATAGAGTCGTATTATATAAAGAAGGAACCGATTGAGTTCCGAAGCTCGAGAATATTTATTTAATTGAAAATATTATCCTGGGATCATTCTATTCAAATAGACGTAAATTGTATATTATTCTCAGAGTCAGAGTATTCTTTATTAAAGTCATAATGCTCCATTTCCTAAACAGTTCAACATAATAGCCGAATGGATTTCCAAATTTCTCTATGACTTTGACACGGAAACAAATCACATTCTAATCTTAGGTAAACTCTCCTGTGTCCGATGCGTAATTTACACGCAGTTGATAACTTGAGAGTAGGATTCTAACGACTGAAACCTAAACTACAGTTCGATTTAAAAGTAGTTAATTTTAAAGATAAATAAAAGTTGTCTGAGTATTTGACAGAGGATTAACACTCAAGTGAATCCCTTTTGACAAAAAATAGAAAATTCCATATCCTGAATAAGTTTTACATTTAGGAAAATCGGCTCTCTTAATTCAGAAGTGTTGACATGACTGACACGACACCTCCTGAGTTTCCCTTACAAGTGGGAATGCAACTCCTCGGCTCATCTCTATTCTGAGTCCCCCATGGACGCGTACGTGTAATTTCCACATCTATGCTCGGGTTCACCCAAAGACTAAACTTACTCGAAATAGAACCTAGAACTACTGTCCTTCTAGTCCTAGTCGGACTCTTTGCATACACGCCTACGTCCTTCCAGATCAACTCTAACTCTGTGCTGAATTTTAATTGGGAGCATTAGATGAGCCTTTCTCAGCTACCCCGCAGCTTCTCCCTACTGCAAAGTAGTAAAGTTTTACATCCTTTATATTCATTCAGGCAATATCGTTCTCCCTATTTCAGTTGACTTCCTCACTTTAGAACATGAGGCCTTGAAGCCAACGATTCACGCCATCATGACACGAGATGAGACTTAAGGGCGGAGATGAGGACGGCATGGATAGATGTATTTATAGAAGTCACACATGATATGGACTGCACGAATGAAGACGGTCCCGTCTTTTCGAGGAATTAGTATCGGCATATTTGGGGCTATAAAAAAGAATTGCTTGGATTTACACACTCATAGTATGAGTTGTCCACAAGAAATCTCTTTGTCATTGAGTGTGAATGGTTTAATTTTATACCATTCCCAAGCGTCGTTTCATTTCCATAGAGTTCAATCAGTGACTATAAAAATTCTTTTGGTGCTGCGAATTTCAAAGAAATCTATAGCACAGTATTCTGAAAAGTGTACATTTCTATCAATTCTGAAAGACAATGACGATTTCGTAAACAGATTTCCGTAACAAGTCGGACAACCACAATGGATTTCAAATTTAGGTCATTATATTTCCTGAATAAATGCTAGATTTGTTATCGCTATAATGATTTTTTCCAGCCACTTTGGATTTCTTGAATAATTATAACGCTAAAGATGTAGTAGCACTGAATCTTAAACGGATAAGCATCGGTCTAACATACAGTTTTTTTTAATCTGAGTCGTTTCATAATGAAATGTCAAGCGAAATGGGTTCACCACTATGATCCTGAGTTGAAACAAGAGTACCCTCTGGTGTAGGTAAATTCCACTACTACTGACTGATACAGTGTTGAAAATAAGTAAGAGGACAGCGAGAAATTTCATGAAATAGAAAAATTCTAAAAGTTTAAAAAATGTATTCCATACCGCTGCCATTTGCAGGCAGGCACATTCCAGAGGTTTGACAGTAATGAGTATTTCTGGGGAATCAGCTCTAATGAGTTTTCAAGGGAGAACAGTTTCCAAGGACCAATAACAAATTAGAATTCAGAGCTGAAAATGGAGGTAAGCAAAGAGCAATTAGAAACCTGTCAACCGAAAGAACCGCACATCTACTAACTTCACGACCGTACAGTACGGTCGTGTTCTACGCGATGACAAGGAACACGCAACAACCGTGAAAGGATCATGATGTATCCTTCAAAACTGTAACTGAACGGATCAAAAATATTTTGGCACAGAAATTTTTGACTCATGTATACAATAGAAATATACTGAACGTCTCGAGATTAGTCTACGAAATAAATGACCACCTCGGTAGCTCTCTTACTTTTAACTTCGGCACCTAAATTAGCAAGCTATCACGATCGTGTACCCGTTTGAATTTTACGCCCGAATAGTGTACCTTGTGAAAATAAGGTAGCTTTCTCCGTCGGCGTTTATGTGGTGACTGGACTGGATACGTACATGCATAAACAAAGGGTGATGAACTAGAACTATTATATATATTGGTCGTCCAAGTTCTTATTCTGTACGCTCGTCGGAAACACTGTCTGATTAATTATTGTCCTCGAGAGTCCTTACGGACAAATTATACACATTAGTATGAGGCACGTGCACTGTGTAATAAATATGTCCATTTATAGCATAAATACTGGCTCATTTGTTTCGTTAGCACTTGGCTGTCACAATATGACATGGACCTGAACCAGACGGTAATATTATGTACATAATTTCCATCCTAAACTTCACAGGTTGTTTACAAATAGGTGGTGGTAGTTCAATATTAGTGAGAAAATAAGCTCAAGAATTTATTTGAAGTATTATGTATTCTTGTTTGCACCAATTCTGTCCCGTCAGGTTTTCGTTAACGCATTTTGAGATTCCGGGAAATGAAAAATTCGGTTGCCAATATTTTGAAAAAAGTGGATGTTGAAGTAATTTGCTGGCGTAATTATTTAAGTTGGCCCAGAAATAATTAACCTATATTTGGCTTCAACCAGTGGGTGATAATGTCTGAGAACTGAGAATATAAAGGGGATCAAGCATATATGATGCAAATGCAGGATGATGTCCACATGTGAAAACACAGAAAGTAGAGTGAAAAGTTTATAAACTGGGTTTTAATAAACCAAAAAGGATGAGGTTCCAGTGCGGTAGATACAAGGTTTATGCATAATGCATGAGTGGCCTAGACTGAACGGTGAACTGACATAAGTTTCAAAAGAATGGAAACATCCGAGATCACTGTCAGGGAAACTTAGAAATCAGGATGGAAAACCAACCAAGAAGCTTATTTTCCTTCTCTTTCGAGTTCTACTCACATTGCAAGTATGCTTATGGGCATAGTTGATATGTTAAACTTCAAAAACTTGGGGAAAGTAAGAGAAAGTAGAATGAGGCTCCCGGATAGGGAAGATACCTTATTTGTGCTAAAATATAAACGCACAAAAAATACAACGATTTGTATTACCCATTTACGAACCTAAAAAAATAATGCTGTAGTTGCATGTTCAGACTACGAAGATTGGCAAAGTCTTGTTTTGATAAGAGTTCTGGTCTGGCGGAAAAAGGATCCATGTGATGAATAGATAATGAGATGTGTTTCTCTCAGATCGTATAATGATGACTTTCGTATTCTCTAGGGTCTAGCTTGGGACAGAAGATCATCAACAAGGCAGGATTTGAGAGGAGCGAACGTGATAGCCTGAAAATAATTCTGGAATAAAAACGAAAGCACGGAATTGCGATTCTGTGACTGCAAAGCGAAAGCTTCGGAGTCAGAAGTGTTAGGTTATGCACAAATTATGTGGCAATTTCGGACAGTAAGACGAAAAGTGAGAGTAAAGAGAATCTCCAGTTACTTCCAGGCGTAGGATATTTTTAGCATGATGATTTGGATTGGAACTATGAGGCAAGTTAATTCCAACACAAAGGAACAAGAAGGGTCATTTAGTCAGTTAAGTTCTTATTATAGTCAGAAATTTCAGTTTGCACTGTTGTCAGCATTCAGTCCGTATATGTCTGAGTGTCCGACATAATTGCTGAAAAATAGATCTGCGCACGAGCTACACAGCAGAATTGGAACCTTCAAACTACATTGGATTCTAACGAAGCTAACTAAGATATGACAATTGGATTGGATTTTTATTAGTTTACTCATGAATTCGTAGCTCTCACAATACGAACACTAGATTCCACGCGCGTAATATTTTAACTTATCTGATTCGACGAAAATATGGAGACAAAACATTAAATCAGTTTCTCATGTAAACCAGGGACCTAGGATTTCTACCAAATTTAAGTTATATGTAGTTCTTAATCCCTAGTAGTATGTATTACATAGAAATGTGTACCCTTAGCGGACAGTCTCATTTTGTACCCTACTTATCTTACCAAACAAACCCCATTTTTTGGTCAAACCCATGAACATTTCATAATAATCATATGTGAAATCAAGGAGGAAATTCCTGTTTCTGTTAGGGCTGAGCACCTTCGGTTAAGGACAGAAGTGTATTTCCCCCGACCCGGATAAATAGAGTGAGACTCTCGCATTTCTGGTCAAGAAATGGGCATTCTCATTAGTAGAAGTGCATTTCAAAATATGAGCGCAGTACTAATTATAATTAATTAGATTATGATTAATTAAGTAGAAAGGTCGGTCAAATCAAAATGTCAACAATTTTATTATAAACATTGTCTTATAGAAGAAAAGCCATTTAAGTTCTAAAATGGTTGTTCAAAACGGCAGGGTTTATCTGTCGGAATATTATAACATTTCCAAATATTATGGAAAAAGTGAGAATGGATGTGACAAAGAAGGTCATAAACAATAATATAAATACATAAATAATATAATATAATGAAGGTTGATAAGGTCAGCCAGTAGATTTTAACTCCGAGATGCTAGCTTTACGAAGACAATTTCCTTGATACGGCCATTGGCCATGTCAATTAAGTGTTGGTGTCAGGTAACCCCCAACCCTCAGCATTATGACAAGATACAAAGAGAATTTCCTCGTGTTTTGTTTTATATAATATATATATATTTTAATTGGACGAGATTCTTTTTAAGTGTGTTCGTGTTGTTCTATATATTATTTTTTCTACGGCATTTCACAAATATTGTTTTTCTATTTAGTAGATACCGCGCGGATCATTTAAATTCATAATTGTTGAGAGGTTGAGATGAGACTGTCGGTTTGAGAATAGAACTGCGTATGTCGGATGACGTTTTTTGGGGGGGGGGGGGGTTTATTTTATTTATTTTTCTGCACGGGTGGCTATGGTGGGTTCTACACACGTCAAAACA
>JAQGCA010003463.1:0-11770 GCA_034698945.1 Protaphorura quadriocellata | reverse complement strand
AGTACTAGTTAGTCATATTAGACGCCATTTGTGACAGATAGATATAACAAGTTAAAGCAGTTAAAAAGGAGAAGGAATATTTGATTCTGCACTAGGATTTGCCCGGCTTTATCGAGACTCAAGTGACTTAATTCACACCACTATTACTCCACATTTAGATTTGCCACCTTGTGAAATTGCCTCAATCATTTTACACATTTTTTGGAAGTCTAACTGTAAAATAAAAAAATGAAGCTCTTTTGAATCCGGTTAATCTCATTCGAATTTAAAGGCTTAAAAATGTGAAGGTGAAATTCCATGTAATTAGAAGCACTTCCTCCACTGCTGACGGATATGACCATGAATTAAATCTAGCTTGGTCTCAAGTAAAACCGGTAAAATATTAAAAAGCAGGATTCAATCAAGTAAGTTATTTCAAATGCAAGCTTAAGCCAAGGAGACTCCAGAAAGCACTTAATGTGATAACGCATGCGCTCTGAATGAGGGTACGGTTCAAACTCCCTCACATCGAATACAATACACGTCAAGATGTCATGCTTAAAACCAATGAAGTCCGCACCACTAAACGTAATGATAAACCAGTGCTCAAAGTCAATCTGTGGAAGACCTGTGTCGTTAATACGCTCTTCGGCATTTGTCATGTTAAAAAGATCACGAGCTTCAAGACTAGAAAGATACTTGCAATTTGATTTAGGCGAGAAACAATGTTGCTGAAGGCTAAACTGTATTTACTTTCTCGACTAAATCAAATGTGTAGAAAATCTCCGGTCATATATGGTTCGTGAATCCCTGTAGTCGTATTGTAATTCGTAAGAAATTAGTTAAGTACCCGTCGAACAGTTCCCACAACCAAGTCTCTTGAAAGTTTTTTCGTATTTGAGGATTTTGAAATCCTTGTTTGTCATGTTCAAATTCCGGGTCTTGTCCGTGTTGTGGCGGCGACTGAAAACCTCTTCCCATCTCTACCATTTGCCCATCACCAGCGTCGTCATTAATGAACCCACGACCCATCCGCCACCAAACTAGTTGGATCAGATTTTTTCGAAAATTTAGAATACACCATTTCAGTTCCAATAAAACAACATTTCATGAAACCTTCAGATCAGGTATAATAATTCAGGATAAGTAAAATCATCGGCAGATTCTCTCCACTAATGTCGCTAAAACTTAAACCTTTCCACTTTCACGTTGAAAGTCGGACGCCCGCCCCACCAACTTTGAACCCCGAAACCCTAAGCCAATTTCCATCTCCCCTACTGTTCAGATGTAACAAGTGTACGTGGAAACGCGCTTGTCATGCGTATCAGAACGGGAGTTGGGGTTGGGACATGTTTTAAGGTTTTCGTCTTCAAAACTGGTAGGACGGAATCTGACGTTGAGCTTGAAAGTAAGGAGTAAGGTGGCTGGTTGTTACATGAAATGTGGTTTTCTTGTCCTGTTCTAAATCAATTTTTTAAAATGTACGTGCAAAGAGCAGAAAAGTGAAATTTTTTCGAAGGAGTTCTTTCAGTAAAAATGTGCCAGAAAATGTACGGATAATTTCAGTTTACCAAGTGGCGGCTGCTGGTGGACGAGAGCATTTGTCAGGATCACCACGCCAGAATCCTAAAATGAAGCATTCAATTTATTTTAAGAACATCGTAGTACAAGAATTAATGTACAAAATCGCACCAAGGTACGGTAAATTAGCCCAGCCAACCCTAATACCTTAGAATAACTTACCTCAAAAACTTGAGAAGCAGTTGTGGATCCCATGGGTGTGAACAAGGAGCGACGGTGGCGCCCTCTACCTTCTTTATCAAAACTCCAAGAATTTAACTCATTCGCGATGGAGTCTGCTGTGATGTCATTGTCTTCTTTCAAAACTAATACAGATTGATCGATTCCTTTGACGGCGACAAGGGAATTTGGTTTAGCATTGATGAGAATCTCAACCTCACTACCAGGTTCTGTTTCCCTTGGTTGAATCGTCAAGTTCAAAAAATTGTCCACAGCACCATCCACTTGGAATTCTACTGAATCAGCAATCACTTCGCCATTATGAATGATGTACACGATCAATGTAGCTTTTGGAGCCGAGCGTGGTAGAGCAACAATTTGGAATTGAGTAGCGGTCACGGCGTTTCTTAGTGCGACGGTTTGGGACAGAATCAAGTCACCTCGACCCAACAGTTGGTAATTAAAAGAGGTGAAGTTAGCCGTAGACCTCACTTCAACGTCCACTGCGCCGTTAACCTGAAAATTTACGATATCACTTTATCAAATAAATTATTAATTAATAATGAATTATTATTTTTGAAAACTACTGTCAATAGTTGACATTCACACGGCATGAACGAACTTTTACCACAAAATGTTATGGGGCTCGGTTGGGCATAGCGCGGTGTCGTGTGTATCTCGCTGATTTTGTGAGGTCACCGGTTCAATTCATGTTCGAACTACTTCCTAACCCCGCAGCATCATTATTTGTTCGCATAATCCTCGGTCCTTAATGATTTTGGTCCACTCATAAAGGCAATTAAGGCACATCAGTTAAGGTGACCTTTTTCAAAATTTTCATTAACTTTCAATGAAACAATAAATATTTCTAAAATCTGGCTTTCCGAACCGTGAAGAGTTAAAGTTTAGCACAGATTGCTCGGACACTCATTTTTAGTAGGAGCGATATTTTGGCATGACTAGAAATTAATTCTATCCTCGTCTGTCGTCTGTAAAACTACCTTCTATCCACCCAATTTGGTCAAAATATTATAACCACGGCGGCTCAGTTATTAACCTCATTACCTTATGACTACCGTTTAATTATGATTTGAATTAAAATATTCACATCATCCTATTCCACATCAATTAGCATCATCATCATAACATTTGTCGCAATATGCGAATCTTGTGTTGCGCCTGCTACATTATTGTTATCTTCCAACCACTTAACACATTACATTTTGGACCACCAGAACACCAGTCTGCCAACCCAGCCCACACATTGTAGATTCACAAACAACGTATCATCCAAATATGGACATCTTTAATGACTACCTGCCTTGCATCATCGCAAATCGCAAATGGCGCATGTAACATGTAATGCAAAATATAAAGTGCTTCTGACGAGGTAATCTCTTTTTATGTAAAGCACAGATCACACAAATCGGCCTTCGTAGTTTCCAACATAACTTGACAACAGTTTTTATTAGGTCAGCTCATGGTACACTAACAAAATCTGGTTCATTATTTCTGAACTAGTGAAACTATGATTGTGTAGGCCCTATCTCTCCCGTGTCACCAGTTGTGACGTCAGCGGTTCATTAACGTCACGACTAAGGACTGCTAAACTTTTGGGTTGCTACAGGAATCTAATCACTTTCCCCGGGACTCAAATTCAGTAGAATCCTTCATGTTTGGACAGTATGAGCTTAACTAGTAGGAAAGCTGTCAAATTATTCTGGTCGTTCCAAGTGTCTAATAAAATCAGGACAATTCAGTAGTTTTTCAGTCGAAATGGTTTATATGAAAAGTGTTTACCTTGTGAGCAGTGGGATTTGCAAAAAATAATTATCAGCATATTGCATTGGAATTTTGCATACTTACCTTTACATTCTGACTCAAGACTCTGGCTTGCAAGTAATTATTACTCGGGGAGATAGCTCGTTGGACAGTTGGGAACCATTCTGTCAAATCCTTATAAGTCGCTTCAAAGCCGAGGGCGACGACGGAGTCATTCTTTGGTGAATCGAAGGTAATTGTGACTAAACCAGTGGGTGGAATGACATAGTTGGTTGTCTCATACTCCTCATGATTGTAAGAGAATCCATGTTTGACTTGAAGGGCAGTTGGACTTGGGTCTGAGACTGGAATGTCATCTTGACTAGCTACTTTGATTGTGATCGTGTAAGGAAGCCCTGGTTTGAAGGACTCTTGCCCTTTGATGATCTCTAATTTATATGCATATTTATGGAGTGTGATTGTCCGAGATGCATTTTGGATCCGCCCGGTCAATCCCTCTGTCACTGTTGCTTCAATATTCACTAATCTTTGATAGTCATCCGTCAATCTAACAAATGAAACAACAACAACAATAATAAACAACAATGACAATGAGAGCAAACCAATTAAGTGATAGTGAATGTGACCTTGAGGACACACGTGGGCATTAAATGAAACTGAAACTGATAGGCCAAATAAGGCGGAGACTTGTAATTTTATTTGCATCCCAATGGTAGTCAGTCATCCTTATATTCTTACCCCAACTCTTTCATAAGATCAAATTCTACATCGGCCACGCCGTTGATTTGAACAGTTTTACGACTGATTCCGCCGAAAACTGGTTGAATGTAGGTGGAGTGGATTGTAGGATATGCCGCGATCACCAATTCTCCCTTCACAGGTTCTCCATAGATGTAACTGTAAGAAGAATGAGGAAATCAATAAAACATTAGCATTCTCAATTACATTTCCTTATTTCATCAACTATCATTTCAAAATGTGTAGAAAGTGCCGAACAGGACCTCAAACTATGTTTGTAGCCATTTATCTCCTGCACAACTTTTGGGAAGGTCATTCCCCGGAGAGTACTTGGCTGCTAGAAATACATGGGTCAAATACAATTTGCGGCTTCATAAATTCTTATGATCCCATAAAATTTATTTCGCACAGGTATTCCTATTGGCCAAACGATTAGACTTTTCTGGGTAGAACCTTCACAATAATTGTTGAGAAGGCCAATTGCTCAAAAGACCACTATGCGGCGTTCTTTTAATTTCTCTACTCTAAGTTTCCATACTTTATACACCGGGTGGTTAACGTTTTTCTGTGTCTGTGACTGATGCATCCCGCTTTAAAATTGATCTACATGAAATGCGGTAGAATTCCAAGAAGGCTACGCCATCTATAATGATAGCTTTGAAATCCTTGAGCTATATCGAAATCAAGACCTGACTTACTTTGTTCGAACCCGAATGACGATTTTGGAAGCGTTGAACGTGGCAACGGTGGGCATGTCCAATTCAACATTGAATTTGGGTAAAACATATTGGGCGACGGTGAAGACCTGAGTCTCCTTCTGACTCTTGTAAGAAGCCTCAAGGGTCCAGTCACCTAAATTCGGTTCCTCACTCAATTGGAGGTCAGATGAAAAGAGCCCTCTTTGAGAAATAGCATTCTCCCACTGTTTAATCACATTCCCTTGACTGTCTTTTATCAAAATGACGAGTGGTCCAGGGCCATTTGGCCTAAGCAGTCGATCCAATAATAATACTCGGAAGCGGAACAGTTCTCCTAGATTTCGAAGAAATTATGTTAGAAAAGTCATTCAACTCAACTTGAACACTTTTTTGTTCCACCCTGTAATTAAAAGTAACTTACCTGGTTTATAAATAGGCTTGTCTGTTTGAATAAATATAGAGGCACTTTTTGCGTTGAATAAAAGCTCCGTTGAATTTTGAAAAATAAGGCCTCCTGACCCTTGAACGGATAAATTATAAGTTGCACCCTCAATGAGATCACCCACCTTCCAATTACACAAAAATATTATTAGATTGATAGATAATAATAGTCTTCTTCATTTATTTGGCGTTATAATGTAATTCTGGTTAAACTTTTCAGAGTTAACTGTTGTAAACAAGCTTACCAGACTGGATAACAAGGAATTACATATTAACTATATAAAAAATTTGATTAATTTTAATTTACCGGTAAAGTAATTGTTGAGCTTTTCCTGGGCTCAATGAGACTGTCTTGAGTTGAGGTGAAGGCACCTCGTGACCCCGAATTCGAGGTCAGCCTTACCAGGACTTGAACAGGGGCAGAAGCATCCACACTGATTCCCACATTGTAAGGGGAATTTGGTCGGATGACCTTTGGGGCTACCACTGTGTAGAACCTAAAAATTAAAATTCAGATATTGTATTCCATTTTACATTATTTGGAAGCCAGGACTAAAAATTCAAATAAAACAGTTCCATAGTTTGGGAATCGCCATGAGGTATGATCAAATATATACTAAGAATTGCATAAATTGCAACACATTTTACTACCAATCATTACCAAGTGCCTGCTTGAGTGGTCGAACCCTCAACACATCTAATATCTGAGAGCTAATTATACCATTACATTCTACTTGAAACGAATAGACAAATTAGACGGAATGATTTAGTTTAAACTAAATGGATTCCCTTTCTTTTCGGCAAAGGAGCTACCCCTAGTAGTAACGAAAACTCCAATGAAGAAAAACGGCTTTAAAGCGAAGACAATAGGTTATAAGTCAATAAAATTCTGATGTTTGTAATGACAAAATTAGAGAAAATCACAGCGAAATGAGGCATAATGAACAACTTTGCTACGACCACTACGACGGGCTAAAATTTTATTCCGTGAATCTGATCCATAAATTATGTGCTTGCACCTGTTATAACACAACAGCCCAGCTGGACATCACGACGAATTGTATCGTGACATGGCCCTCACATTAAATGCTAATCAAATCATAAGCACTGCCCTGCCCACAATTTTGGACGAGTCACCGTCAACATCAGTGCCCAGTGTTCCCTATTGTAATTGTGTAATTTAATTGTAATCGTGATTTCAATTGAATTGAAAGACAACAGGTAGCAATTTTCTCAATTGCCCCTTCAAAAGTCACTCAAGAGTCAAGAGTCAAGATCGAGTAATCATAACAGGTGGGTTACATTTACATTGAAACAAAGTCAATTTAATCTAATTTAATCTAGATTTTAGACAGCTAAATGTCAAATAACTTTTCACAGACAACCTGTAATTTGGGTTTCTTGCCGCGAATCTAATTTTTTTTACTCCTACTGTAGGAATATAACCCAAAAAAGATTTGGTCATTTCAGCTTCTTTCGTATTTTTAAGATTCATCACGATTTGTTTGACATGGAAATATTTTATGACCAGAGTATACGCAAATCCAGGCTCGACATCAAATAGTACGATGAAAACAGCACACAAAGAATAATATTTTTATTGAATCGCTGCTGAATTTCTGAACGCAGAATCGTAGCAAGAAAATAAAGCTTAAATTCCTGACAAAATCTTCGTTTATTGGCACCAAACAATGTAAATAGCGTCTAGCGGTATAGGTCAAAAGAAATTCGAGCGCTTTCATCTCTTGGGCATACAAATTTAAATTACTTTAGTAGCATCCTGGTAATAAATTCTAATTAAATTCTGGATACTAGTCAATACCCATGCATAATCCGACGCGTTGAGTTGTCCTTTTCTAATTTATAATTAAAACGGTCATGCTATGAAAAATGTGAAACGCCTGTCAACTACAAGTCTTTCCCTTCCACACTCTTCCAACAGATTTGCATGCATTATTTTCAATTTATCGTTTTCTCCTATTCAACAAAACTAATTACGACAGCCAGCCAAAAAGTTAATAGTTTAATGTTTAACCCATATTCTAATGCAGTGCAATGCCAAATCTGAATCCTGTACAATTATAGCAAGCAGAGGTACAGTACAGGGTGAGCCAATAAAAACATGTTCACGATTAATTTAATTTCTAAACTGGCGATTACATATGGCAACAGATGTCTGCAATTGATATGAGAGCTTTATTATGACGATACTTGTGGACCTTACTGCATGTGTACAATTTGAGGCCGCACACAGAAATAAAATAATATATAAAAAACATTCGACGTAAGGAATGGCCAAACATCCGCATATATTTGTAGAGAATAGGTTAGTTCTCCATCACATCCACAACGTACTCCTTGGAGCACGAAATGACTCCAATACGGAACTCCATAAGGTTTATTTATTCCCCTAATTGTCTATTTGTTTATTATTTTCATATAAATACCCCAAACAAGACAAGCCATTACGTCACAATAACCACAATGCGTGGATGGTGGGATCGAACCATCAACATGCATTGAGGTTAAGATGACAGAAATAAAACCCAGAAGAGGACGCTTGACAGATAGTACCCCCTCTATGTACGACAAATTTAGCGTCCAACGATATCATTGATGATATTTTAGTTACTAGCTATCAAAATGAAAACTTTTTCTTGGCCACCCTGTAGATTTTGATTTAGTAGCTCTGTGAGTGTCGGCCTTTTGTGTAGACAGTCATGTCCTTTTTAAACAAAACTTAACTGACAACTGAATCTGAACTGTTCTACTTTCTCCATTTCCCGTTACATATACAAAATACGTACGAGACAACAATGTGAATGTAATGGAAAATAAATGCAATGTGATGCTTGTTAACCTGTACCAAGTACCAATACCAAAGGAATGAATGCCGGCCCGTCCCATTCACATTACATAGAATACTTAGAGTAGTTTAATTGTTAATCCCATGCAGATGCAAATGCAGTAATAATATCACATCAATGTGTAATTTCGAATTTGGGCATAACAACTAAGGAAATGAGAATAAGAATTCACCTGTAATTAATCACGTTTAAGATTGTGTTCTATTGTACGAGTACGCGTACACGTACACCGAGCAATAAAATAACATGGCGAAATTTCCGATGCTCGTATTTACATTTGCATGCGAAAAAAAAGTCTACAGGGTGCCCTATTTATTTGTACCACATTACTAGGCCGGTTATTAAATCCCAAGGACATTAGTCCAGATTCCAGATAATGACATTTAAAACGAACAATCTTCCACGGCGTACATTTAAGTCATTAAAGAGAATCGAATCGAAATGTTAGATTTCTTTGCCTTTTCTCAATCCGTCTATTTCAATTCGTAAGGTGTTATTTATTTGTGAAGTCCGTAAAATGTTCAAGTTCAATGTACAGTAGTCACAAACCGCCCAGAGACACAGAATTAGAATGTTACCGTTAAAACGTGGTCAGAGAAAACTCAAAATTATAAGGAAAAAATAGATCCAACGAAAGCAGCGGTATTTTTACTCCTGACGGGGGTAATGTCAGTTCAGGTTATGGTCGGGTCAAAGTTCAAAAATTTGTTGGGCTTAAGTCTTAACTAGTTAAATCTACTGTGAGCGGATTTTGGGTTATGTCGATAACAGCCATAACCGTTAGGAGAAATTTCATTTGAGCCTGTGCAGGGTGTATATAATTTTTGCTTTCAAAAAAAGTGTCAGAGGGATTATTTTCAATTTACCGAAATTCGAGTGAATTTTTCTTGGAACAAAGTACAAGTGGGTAAAATATAGAAATGAAGTATCTTAACCTCTTGGGGTTCCTTAAGAATGTTAATCATGGACCATTAGCCAATTTTTCTGGAATATTCGCACTTCTTAAGGAAGTTCTCGTCGGGATATCATTCGAAAATTCACTGAAACACTAACTTTCCGAAAAATGTGACCTATCGCTATTGAACATATTCAAGAATTCATCGATTATTTGTTTGGTTTTACTTTTATGCGTGTCAGACTAGCGTTTTCACCCCACACAAATATGAAACCTTGCACCTGTATCAACCCTAATTTTAAAAAATCCTGAACATCTCATAAACTTCACTTAATTGTGTATGACATGAATTGAGAAATTACCCGGTTTGTCCAGTCACAATAGGTAAAATTAAGGAAAATGACAACAGGTGTTTAACACAAGTCCACATTCTCATCTTCATCGTGACCACAAACACCACAGTAAAAAAAAACTTGCGCTATTAAACCAGCAGCCGGTAGCTGTGTGGGAATTGTCTTCTTAACATGACTTTCACACAAATTCACCTAAAGTCTCACATTTTCATCAATGAACAAAATTTCCAATTGTTTCAATAAAATCACATCTTCCAAAAAAACGTTTATTATATGCACTGAAAAATAAGATTGAGAATTAAGTTAGTGACTCCGGATGTGGCACAGTTCACAGACAGACTAAGACTGGGCAGTCAGTTGACCGTGGACAAGAGCCACGAATTCGCCCACGGGGTCCGTTACCGTTATCATCGCTTTTACAAGACAACTGACTTGGATTTATTATCCCTACAACAACCCCCCATCCCCATCTTCATCTCTTAAGAGCTTTAACACTTGAGGAAGTCAAGTACAAGAAGACACAACAAAATTCGATTGTTATCTTAATCTTGAGTTGAGTCAGGACAGGACTTAGGACATTCATACATATTATGTACATTTATGTGAATATGTTTATCAGTTTTCCTCAGTTGTCAATTTGTGTATTTTTGGACTGATTTGTTAGAATTATCGGCAGTCCAATATAACGGTACCTGGCCTCTAGGCTGGCCTAAGCTGGCCGCTTGAAAATCCGATGCGAGTAGCGGCGCTGACTAGCGTTTAAGCGAAAACGACAACGACAAAGCCGACTCCGAAAAGTCGGCTTTTCTTGACAAAAACATAACCCAAAATTAAAAAAAAAATCGAAAAATCTGTCAATGCCATCTTCTTTGCTATAATTTTATGCAATTTTTAAAATTTGGTTTGGACGGTTTGGAGAAAATTGATTTTTCACTCGCAAGGTATTTTGGAGAAAAGTCCTTTGTCGAAGAAGTGTAGATTAATTTGGCCGTGGCTTATTTAGCCATTTGATCATTTTTAAAACAAATATAAATAGAACAACCTAGAATTAGACTTTGGACTTGTAGCTTAGCTGGGCTCATAAAATTATGCATGTACATTTTGTGGTAACCATAAGTTGGTTCAAATTGGACGGACTATATGATATGAGGGATGGCTAATAACGTGAGAATTTGTTATTATTTTTTCGGCATCCGGCTTTTTGTCCATTCTTTGACTTACATTTCACATAATACAAATACAAATCCATAAAACATCACATGTGTCTGTAAAATAATAATACATACCTATACAAACGAATCCATTGTTGTTGAGTAAGAGGGTCTTTCCCAGAACTGCGTATCCTTCTCAGATTTTATCGTAAAAAGACATACAAGTACTTCTCGGTTGAGTAATTTTTTGGCTTTATTTCTGCGAAGGATGTGGAAATGTTGAATGAATGGACCCTCCTTAATTTCAGGATCATGGACAACTTGGGTGGTGGTTTCAAGGAACTTCTTCTGGGCGGGGTTCAAGATTTTAGGTTTTCCTCAAATGATAATAATGATATAACTTATGAAAGAGTCGAAAGTAGGGTGTTTCCGAAAATACGCACAATTGTTTGTTCATTTTTTGGCGTGGTTATAAAGATTTATTTTACAGTCAAGCTAAAATTTCTCAAAGCTTTTAATATGTCACCTTAAACTTTACATCATTTATTCGAACCATTTTTAAAAATCGTCTCCTCAAAAATCCATGCAAAATTGTAATTAGATTAAATTGCTTTCGTTATTATAAGCTGACAAAACGAATGCTGGAGAAATCTTAGCTCGACTGTAACATATATCTTTGTAACCACGCCAAAAAATGACCAATCAGTTGTGCGTTTTTTCTGAAACACCCTGTAGTTGTCGGGTAAGATATACCGATCGTAGCAAGCGGTATTTGTTCTTCAATCTTAGTCATATATACCGATCGTAGCAAGCGGTATTTGTTCTTCAATCTTAGTCATTTACATATGGACGACGGTGAGAGTTCGATCTCTGAGACAGACGTTGTTTGGTGAATGCTTCAAACCGCCTTTTCTGCTGTCATTTCTTGCTAATACAATAATTGTATTTTCTGTGAAGCAAATTGAAAGCAAACTTTTTCATCACGAAATATTGTGTGGATGTTTCATGTTTCAGTATAAGTGTTTTATACAAAATTGGAACATGAACACTGAATCCTATAATTTGTGCAGTCTTCTGTTAATTTGGTGGGGTCTTTAACTTCAAATTATAAACGAGCTATGACAAA
>JAQGCA010003462.1:0-11771 GCA_034698945.1 Protaphorura quadriocellata | reverse complement strand
CGGCCTTTGTAGAATTGGACCCCCATGATCGAGAAAACGAGCCAAAATCTAACCACCAGAAAATAGTGAGATATGCATTTTATAGAGACTTTTATGGAATAACTTAACAAAAGAAATATTGTATAGAAATACAGTATATCTTACAATAGAAATAATATATAGAAATTATATCTTACAATAGACACACCAATAAAACGTTGAAGATAGACGGGATCGCGTACATTAGCGCGTTGACGACAACCTGAAATGGGAAATGTACGAAAAGCAGGGTAAATAAAGTGCTCATTTATGTAATATCCGAATCCAAAGACGCAATTTTTGAATGTCGTCAGACAAATGGTGAAACTTACTTTCATTCCTTGCCATCTAGAGATAGCTCTGAAATAGTAAAAATAAATAATTAATAATGAATTAAATTTTTGACAACCAATGTGTGTGAACTCTGTAGGAAAGAATAAAATGTGTGTACTATCTGTAATTTCTGCATGCGAGAATTTTCGGAATTTGTGTGTATGAAAATTATTAGAATTTGTGTCCATGAGAATTCTCAGATTTTGAGGACTCTGGCGCTTCCCTTCCTCCATGTGCAACTGCATTCCTTTGTTCACTTCACTCACTCAGTCAAAGACAACTAGTCTACCTCGTCTTCACTACTCATCAAATTCATTTCAATTCTGATTCTACCTAATTGTAATTAAACCGACGGTTCTTTTAAGAGCTAATAGTTACTAGTGAAAGTTATAGTTCTCGATGTACAGTCAAAATCAAAGCGTTTGTACTCGTCAAGTTAGAAGTACTTGTCCCGCTTGACACCAATGTCAGCCGTGTCATAGGAAGGAAGAAAGACAATGCGGATAGCCAAGATATGGAGTTTAAAATTACGATAATTGTTTTGAATCTATTGTTAATGACTATAATGCTTACGGTTGGTTGGCGGAAAAAGACGTAAATAGGATTTTGGATGTTTTATTGACCTTCGAATTATGATTCATTGCGTAGGGAATCGAAAAAATCGATGAAAATGTCGGATTTTCTCGTGATCCCCAAGGGTCAGTGCTGCTTTGGGGCAAGCCCCGGAAGATGATGAGGAAATTAATCCTCCTCGTGATCTGAAACTTAGGACGGAAAGTCTTGAAGGTAACCAATTCCTTATCTATGTTGCGATTAACTATTAGGTAGGATGTATCGCATGCATTTGATTAATTTTTGCATTTTTTGTAGATCCTCCGCAAACCAGAGCAGAATTTCTCGCCGAGGTCAGTAAAGAAATATTGGATGCTATCTACAAAAAAACTGAGAACTGCAGTACGGCGAAATCGGCAAAAAATGCGGTGATTCAGCAATATAAAACTACGGTAATAATTATATCATTAATACAATGCAAGCCCTTCGTACGTCCCGATTTTTCAATTTTCAAAAATGAAGAGCAAATACAATGCCTCTAGCGACCACCTGTATATAGTGACCATGGCGTTGTCTTATTAATTTCTTTTACTCATTTCAGACGGAGTATTACCACGAAATGGACCAGAAAATAACTCCTGCAAATGCCGTGATTGATTTAGGTCCACGCTCACGGGAATGCAAAGTTTGTGGACTTAAACTGTGTTCAACCGTTGCAGTAACAGACATGTCCCGGCACATTCTTAGGCATCACATGTGTAAGTACATTATAATTTTACTAAGGCAATTAGAATGTTAATAGTGATAATTATTTTCTGTTTTCAGTTTCGCAACCCATCCAATGTACCTTCTGTGGTAAGACCTTTTCAAAACCAACAAATTTACGCCGCCATCTTGAGACAACTCACATTGTCCCTCCCGTTGGATCTTCAGTTTATCTTGAAGAAAATTCTAGCAAGAACCTAAAATCTGTTGAGTTCACGGACGTTAAAATGGAAGGTGCAGTTTCTAATATAGAGCTTTGATGTAATTCTCTGAATCACCACGGGTTCTCCAGTCTATCTAATAGATTCATTTTTTTACAGGTGGACCAACTATGACACAAATTTACTTCATAACATGGATGAAGAAATTTGAAGGGAAAGAAGAAGTCATGGGAATGAGTGTGGACGTGACCACCATGAAAGATGTTCGCATTGCGGCTCAAGATTTGTGGACATCGATTCGGATAGGAGCAAAAATGGCCGATGAGGGGAATGATGGGTCAGGGACCTGCAGCTACCGTCATCGTGTCAACGATGGTTGGTACTTTAATAACACTGAAGCGACCCCCCTCGGAATCTACGGATACGACCAGGCATCTGGGATAACCTTGAAATGGTTTGTGAGAATCGTGACAAATGCTGAGTGTCATCAGCGACCAGAGAGTGGACTCCTTCGTACCGTAGCTTGTCAAGACCAACTCCTGAATACCCTGAGACAAAACCTTCCATAATTTCCCAAAAAAAATCAAAATTTCTTCGAAAACAAATGCTGGAAAGCTGGAACAGTTTCTCAGTTAATGGCGAACCAGGAGTAAACAAACCATTTAAATTACATATTACAGAATTCATATGTGCATACATAACAATATAGAGAATAAAATGTGAACTTACCGCAACGGACGTAGTGCTCGTAAAGTTCTCAACGCCTTCAATGCTCCCAAACCTTGCAGATTTCCCTGAGTTTGACTCGTATTCCAACTTTGATTTTGTATGTCAAACACCAGAGTGATGACGCTCACCTGGTGAAACGTTAAAAATATTATGTTTTCCAAATTTTTGCACATGAATCGTTTTCCATTTAACCTTTAACTTCAGTTTGTCTTTGGATCTAATTGTGCACCATCTGCTATATAAAATCCCTGGTTTAGAAAAACAAAAGGACCGACCAAATTCGAATTTGCTGTTGTTTAACATTATTTTGAATTTTCTGACTGTGCAAAAAATCTGTTCAACTCTATCATGCCTTCGATTTGATACAGAAACTAGTTCTAAGAAGGCATTGTCGTTAGGGTTGTTCTTCCTTATTTAAGAAAAAAAAATAGTACGGTATTCCCAGTTGGCAAGAAAATATGTATGTAATTTCAGAATATGGCTCCACAAAAGAAATTTGTAATGTCTTGAATGGATTGAATTGAAAAACATTAGATCTGTGCGAACTGAAACATATGGAACAGAACGTAACGTAATATATTTCTTCATCTTTGAATACGTCGTTCCGTCTTGCAAATATTTGATGGTGACGCAAATACTTTTCGTTCTTTTGAAGAGATTTTTAATCCATTAGCTTCTCTCGTTTGTGAAGTATCTATTTCGGTAAGTGCAGAACTTTTTAGAAATGGGAATTACCATAACGATGAATATGTCCAGCAAAGTCCAGAACGTTGTGAAGTATTCATAGACTCCGAGTGCCATCCATTTCAAGAACATTTCAATGATGAATAGAAGTGTAAAGAAGTTATTCAAGATGAAGAGCGTCATCTTGAGATCTGCATTTTGTTCCAAGTAAATATCTTCAAAGCAGAGTGTAATACTGGAGGCTAAGATCAACACAAGAATTCCCCACTCGAAGAATGGATGGGCTACGATTCTCAAGGCCCGTTTCCGGCATCTTTCCCATCGCTCCCATTTCGTAGTCCGAAACCTTTCACACTGGAAACACTTGAGATTGTAGCAAGCAGGTGGAAAACACGGCCCCGGAATTCGTTCTTTTGCAGGAATAGTTTCAGCAGTCGGTGACTGAAAGGATTATTTTCAAATCACTACAAGAATTGCCAATTCAAACTAGGTATGGCAAAATACATCCAAATTCTTGCTAACGGATTAGATTAAAAATTCGCATTATATATATATTCGCATAATATTCGCGAGTGGTCCTATAATACGGATCTGTTCGGATATAGAAGAATTAATCATCCAATGAAATAGGATTGATTTGAAGATTCTAATCATTTATGCGCTATTACATAATTTATATTCACTGTACCATTTTTCCTGACAGAAATGAACCACGTCGAGATGACATCCCAGGTTTTTGAAAATGCACTTCCGCAATCTCAGTGACAGCAGCAGCTTCGGCCCTTAAAATTGCACGCTCAGCCACATTTTTCCGATTTTGCTGAATGACCCTAAAAGCTATCAGTTTGAATTTTGCGTTGGCCGGGCTAAGTCGTATTTCGTCCAGAGGAGACGGATCCTATGTTATAATAGGTTTTAATCGTGATTAGTTATTCAAAATTCCTTAACATTCTTTGCATGGGCTATGAAATAACTCACGTTATAGCACACTTCGTTTGGGGCTTCGGCGACTGTGATTGCTGGGATGTCGGGCGGCTTTATATTTCTTTTACTCCGATTCAATAAAAGCCCTACTACCCTTTTTAGGTTGTCCGTTTTCCCCGAAGTCTCTTTCTCTTTCTGTTCAAAATCCACAAAAATGGAATCAGCACATCCATACTGTACTCCTATCCTCATTTGAAATGGCTTTTCTCGTATTGTTGTTTACTAGGTAAGATTCAGTTGAACTTTTAACAGATGTTTTTTTTAAATTAGTTGCTCACTTAACCAATTTAATCAGCACGATAATCCAATCGTGACGACCCCAATGAAATTAACTCAAGGAGCATACCATGGAGAAGAATATACGGGGCATTATGGCATGCCTTGTAATGTATAGATTTAGTAAGTCCTAATCCTTGCAAACTCCTCGGCTAAAGACTCCAGACTCCACAAAACCTTTGTCGTAATTCAACAGAGAAATACAATTTTTTAGAATTCACATACCTCTCGTTGAGCCTTGAGTTCTTCAGTATTAAAACTGTTTAGGAGCAAGGCAAGGAAGAGATTAAGGACAATGAAATTGCCGACAATCAAGATCGGAAGAAATATGATGAAACATTTCCACTGAAAATAAGAAAGAACATTACAAATCAGATTAAAGTCACAAAGTGTGAAGGAAACGGAAATTAAAGAACTCGAGCACAGCGTATATTTTATCATTACTTCGCCTTGATCCTTGTGTGCCGTCAAGCAATCCCACAAGGGTTCAATCCACTCTCCACACAAGACTCGGAAGACCATCATGAATGCGTACCAGAAGTCCTGAAAATTCCACCTGTGGCAATTCCGGAGATAATATATCATTTTCATTTCAAGAGGAAAGTTTCCTGATAAAAGTTTCTCAGTCTGCTCTGCGGTTTAAACCAAGCTCCCGCGACCACGATTTCGGCACGACACTTGTGGGAATCGTAATTTTCCCTACTGGAGAAAGCTCGGCAAAGCTTTCGCTTATCGAAAGACTACTGACTGGGTGGGCGATTGTCTCACAGTACTACTTTTGCATGTGAATTTCGTGGTTTAGCACAAGTTAATTCGTGTAACTTTGGTTAACATTCTATTACATTTTCAAAACTTTTGAATGATTCAAGACAGGAATACACATAAGGAATGTAGACAAGTGAGACCGAATGTTTAAATGCCGCGGTGAAATATTTCGAGAACAATTTTAAACTGGCAAGCCAAACATTCTTTGAAACATTATGAACTAAAAATAAAAGAGAAAATATCGTTCACGTACCTTGGAAACTCCGGATCATCCGGTTCACTAACTCCGAATTTCTTAGGAGTGTACTTTTTGCCTACTACTTGCATCCCCAAGATGGCAAATATGTAGATAACAATGACCAAGACGAGTGTGAGATTTCCAAGAGCTCCGAAAGTTGAGAAAATAATGTTGAGCAATACTTTCATGGTGATCCAACTTTGAGCCAATTTAAAGATTCGCAACTTAAGAGTAAAAAAGTGAAAGATTAAAGTTAATGCAACAGGAAGAAGATTCAGCTCTGCAATGATCCGGACTTACTAATCGAAAACTCCGGATAGTGTTACTCCCAGGTAGCGCCGTGTCAATGAACACATCAATAAAACTGGCACAAACGATGATTAGATCAAATATGTTCCAATTTTGGCTGAAATAATCCCTTTGTAAGACGAGGATCTTGAACGCGCACTCGAAAGCAAAAATTGATGTGAACACCTGAAAAATTATGGTCAAAAGGACTTGAGATGAAGATGTTAGGTTCTAAAACAAATTAATGGCGACAGGGATTCCAGAAAAGAAGCTTCCTCGCAAGAGGCACCAGACGACAGTCGGTACTTTTCTTTAATTTCACATAGCAGATAATCTGGGTGTCACCTGTAATTATTTTCTGACGTCATACGGAAAATGGTCATTGACGTTAATTTCCAATTCGTCAAAATGACTTGCTTATGAGATTCTATCATGTAACAGTTATTGCAGCTACTCCAAACCTGCTGCAACATGGAATCCACCCTTAAGCGGTAAAAATTGTGCAGTTGGTAACTCATTATTTTGTCATACAATTATAATTGCATACTAAATTCTCATAATCACTTCCTATCCAAAGTTCAAAATCGAGTATTGAGCCGAAGTTCTAACATACATGGCCACCCAGTTTGAGGCACTCCTCCAGCCACTGCGGTTGATTATGATGTTCTGTGGCCAAAAGAATTGTGTTCAGTATGATGGAAGTCGTGATGAATGCTTCAAACATCCAATTATTCACGTAAGGGCTCAGATTATGCTTCACAGATTTCAGGCCTCTTTGGATGAAATTGTACTTCTTCGGTCGCAGGCGATATTCTACAATTAATAGACATAAACTAACTATAAATTGACATACGTATCTACAACTGTAAAGCGCAACCTATTGCACTGGTCTGAAAAATTATTGCAGTCAATTATGTTTTGCTTACTGTTCGACTCATTTGTTGTTGTTGAATTAGAATACCGATCAGTGTCATCTATGAGATCCGTGGACATGACTGAAATTCCACCCTATAAAGGTGTAAAATCTTTTAGGAGCCCGATACGGATTATATAGTAAATATTCGTTGCCCACCATTTACTTTATTCACCCAATTCTATGACATGATTCATTACTGCTTTCCCACATTCTGAATCAGCAAGCACAGGAATAAAGCTTATGTACAGGGAAACGCATAACCTTTGCCCCACCCTCGGCAGCCCAATCTGGGGGAGCTGGACAAGAAGTGAGTTATGCATTTTGCAGAGAATCTTATTGCGGATCTAGGGAGCTATTCCGATTGAGAATCCGTCACGAGCATCAGCGCTGACGAGCGTTTAAGTAAGAAAATCGCATGAAAAACCCCAAAAAATGCGGCTTTCTGCTACAAAACATGCCCAAAATATTTTTTTTTTTTTATAAATCCGTTGATGCCACGTTTTAACCGTTTTTGCAATAATTTTTTGCAATGTTTAAAATTTAGTTCGACCGGTCTGGAGAAAGTCGATTTTTCGCTGCCAGGGCATTTGGAAGGAAAATTCTGATTTTTTTAACCAAAATGCCCTGGCAGCGAAAAATCACTTTCTCCAAACCGGTCCAACAAAGGGATACTGCAGGAAGGGCACGGAAAAAGATCCCCTGTCAGAATTCGCTGCGTTTGGATATGTTATAGTCCTTGAACTCTTGAACAACTTTTGTTAAAGTCCCAATCCCAAAAGTTGCACCGTTTGAGCGCTAGAAATACACGGGGGCCATGTGCTACTTTTGGGGTTGTGACCTTCACAAAAGTTGTTCAGGGGGTCAAGGGCTATAACATATCCAAAGCGCAGCCAATTCTGGCAGGGAATCTTTTACTGTGCCCTTCCTGCAGCATCCTTTTGAAAATTGCATAAAGTTATTGCAAGAAAAGGTGGCATCGACGGATTTTTTCGAAATAATTATTTTCGGCATGTTTTGTAGCACAGAGCCTAATTTTTGCCTAATTTGAGCCTAAATCATGCCGTTTTTCTATTTCAATCATGCTCGTCAGCGCCGCTACTCACAACCGATTTTCAATCCCTAGATCCGCAATAAGATTCTCTACAAAATGCATATCTCACTTTTTGTTCAGCTCCCCCAGATTGGGCTGCCGAGGGAGGGCAAAGGTAATGCGTGACCCTGTTCACGAAGCATCCTGAGCTACCGAGAACTTAACGAATATTTCGTGCACCAATATTTGGGATTTTCTCTAGTATTCGGATAAGTTATTCATCACTAATTAAAAATCTTCTTTCAAGTTGTACCTCACTGAATTTGGCAGATCCTACGTCGTCGTCATATTCACCCGGATGCCGTTCATCGATGTCTTCAGCGCCATCTCCAGCCTCTTCATCCTTCATGTTAAAGATCAGGCTTCCGGAAGCTGTTGGTGGAAGACTCGGATCTTCAACTTGAGGAATGGCATCACTGTGTTTACCATCCACTATATTTCCGTCATTTTCAGTTTTTGTGTCAGACTCTACTTCATCCCAACTACCAGCTAGTTTGAAAAAACAAACCAATTGGTTAATCTAAATTATGATTGTGATTATATATTTACAACGCGCTGGCTTTATTCAACAGTATATTAAATCTGAATTATTAGCTCTCGTATCTCGTTCACTAGCAGGTTAAGCTGTTTACCGTGAATGACCTAATTGAGCCCTAGTGCCGTTTAGGACGGAGTCCGGGTTTTTCTCCAGCTTTCTACATGCAACCTAATGGAGAAAGTGGTGAAAGTTTTGACCTCTTAACACACCTGAATGAACAGAGCTCAGTTCAGTTTTATTAACGTGACAACATAGAAAATCCAATTCACAACAAATTGAAATCAGCTCCTGTGTATTCCGTTGGTTGTGTATATTTGTGTATATCCTGTTCAAATGTATTAGGTTATTTACGGCAATTCACAATTTTGATTAAATTGTAAAAATTGAATGTCCATGTACTTGGTCCCACGAGTTAATTTCGTATGCCAATATGTAACTTAATTAGGCACGAACTTTTTAAATTGCAGTTGACTTGAAAATCACAATCAACCTGTCTAGATATAGGATGTGGACTACATATAATCATCGACAAAGACAAATGGCGCCGGCCTGGTTCAACGGACAAGCCATGCTTATTATACGGAAACAATTAATGCAAGCCTACATCCTTTAGATGAGCTTTGGCCATTATAACCTTCACTATTTAAAACTGTGAAAATTGAAGTTGAAATTGATTAACGTCGAACATAATTAAAATCTGAGAAGATTTAAGAACATTGCGTTGAAAATATTTGATATGGGCTAGGGCAATGTCAATTTAAGTGCCCAACAGGAGACTCGGTTCCCGGTTCATCAAGAACCTATTGATTTATAATTGGCTCAAACCATTTGTATCAAATCTCACCTATAATTCCGTTATGAGTTTTTGAATTCTCAGAAACCGGGCTAGGAGTCACATCCTCCTCCAAATTCTCAACCACAGGCTGTAGTGGCGAAGGTGTTAAAGGAATTTGCATCTCCGGTGGAGCACTATTTAAGCGCCGCCCTGCCACATCCACTTTGACAATAGATGAGGTTGGCTCACGGTGGGGTGCAGTGTGTGACATCCTTTCATTCTCTACGTGTAAATAGGCAGGTTCATCGTCATCGTTGTAATAAGTCTTAGTTATAAGGGCATTGACCCTAACTCCACCTCCTTGTTGAACTTTTGACACAGCAGACGTAATTGCACTCGCAGCTCTAAGAATTCCACCACTACCTTTGGGCACATTCACCATCCCACCACTTTCACCTTCTAAACTTACAACACTCACAACTTTTTTGGGTTTCTTTGGTTTGGCTGAAACTGTCCGCTCTCCGAGGACACCACTATGAAGAGTTTTATTTGATGGGGATGGATTTCTTCGAATGATGGGAGGAACATCTAAGGTTCCATAAATTGAGCCAGATACACTTCCGGTCGCACTCCGATTGTCCGGTGTTCCGGCGGTTCCAGCACTCAAATTCTTTCCACCCCCACTAGCATTTTGTTTCAAAAGTAATTTACGTCTAATCGCACGTCGTGGTTTACGTTTCCCTATCGAAGCATTTCTAAGCGTTCTTGCTAATGTTTCTCTCTCTGTGGCGGTCCGTTTTTTTAATTGGGTCAATACTGTCACATTTAACCGGGTGGGGTCATCAAAGCTGAACGTTGAGTCTGTACGGTGGAGCGTCAGTTTTTGATGTTTTGATAGTGGCTTCTGAAATTTTAGAGAAATAATTTCATCAATACTTTACACCCTTACATTTCAGTTCCTAAACCTCGACAGGAGTGACCGCATTATAAGGTTTACGGTTTATCGGTCCAGTTAAATGGCACCGGCAAGGTAAGTGAAATATCACCACACGTTTTACGTGGAAAGCTCTTTAGCTTACTATTTCGCGTATAAAATGCGCCCTAGTAGTGTGAAAACTCTGCATTGCATTGGAGAAATACTTCTTAACAGCAACGATCTCACCATCTCTGACTGTGGGATGGGACCCACGATTTAATGAAATGGCACTACAACAACAATGAATTGGCTGGTTAAACAATTTTAACAAAAGAGCAGCTCTCTGACTTGATTAATTTGAGATACGTCAAATGTGATTTGCTAAACAAAACCCTAGCCATGTGTTTAGTTCGTCTTTTTATCTGCATTCATCCAAGATCGATTACGATTAACTAATTAATTAGTCAGTCGGAACTGGAAGGCCTAATTAATTAGTCCGTTCCTAATCCACACCTAGTCGGCCGACAGGGATGAATACTGAGAATCTCATTCATTCTCGATTGAATGTGTTCATTCTAAAAAAAGAATTAGGATCCAGGTTTATCCGCTTGCTTTGTGGATTTCCTTTTTGATGCTCTGGCAAATGGATTTGGCCTCAGAGATAAACACAAAGACGTATGGCGTATGTTATTTGTACAGCGCTAATTTCATAGTAAACGAAAGCAATACCAGACTTGTGTAATATTTTCACAACCATCTAGCCTTTTGCTTCGTGGGAAGTAGCAGTACACTGCGAAACCCACATCACTGACACAAAACGATTCGTTATAAATTGAAAGCGAGAGTTATAGTATGTCCGTTTTGGCAGAGGCATCCATGGTCGCTTCGCAATGGCAAGGGATTTATGCATGTATTCTACGAATTTCTTCAACTAAATGACTTTTTGCCATCGCCGCTCTAGATATACAATGTACTCTAACGTAAAAATTGAATATTTCCTTCTAACGCTCAAGCCATAATGTACCGAACTACATATGTTGTCGTATTGTGTCCAAATATTTCAAAGTGCTTTGTGCCACGATTGAATTTAATTATCACATATTCTAGAATTTTGTGTTAAATTTCTTCTAAAGTCAATATACCTTGAGCATTAGTGTACACGTTTACTGTTTGTACCCAGCGATGATGGATACGGCCCGGATTTTATTGTCCTAACTTTGAATGGAATAATGTTCGTGAGTGTCCCGATGGAGGCCTTTCCGGTTTTCATGACATAAAAAATCAATATTTTTGGCTATGATTAATAGCCAGAGGCACCTCGTACTTGTACTGTACTCTGTTTAAGTAGAACACAGATTTTCTCGCATTACTACTATTTGACGCCTACTTCCTCATCCCACATTTTGTAAAATACATCGAAGAACAAAGTCTTCCCACAGGTACAGGGTTTCCAAATTGAAATACTTTGAAAGTTTTTAACTCCACGACTTGTTAAAATTAAGGGAAATTAGTTGCCGGATAAACAGTACTTCAACAGAGCTCAAGTAAGAGCACCGAACTCAATAATTGTATGGTAGAATATGAAAAACCAAGCCAAATTCTAACAATAAGATATCGGCGATACTACTTACCAGAGTCAGGAAGAAGCGTCGAGAGGCAGCAAAAAGTACAAGTTGATTAATTCATAGTTTTAATTAATAGTTTAATGGTCATATACATTAGTGACTATTTTAGAAATTTCGC
>JAQGCA010003461.1:0-11771 GCA_034698945.1 Protaphorura quadriocellata | reverse complement strand
GAAGATTGAGCAGGATGTCCCAATTAGCTCGAAATTGTTTTATGTTGCGTTGCACAATCTACGCCTCGATCTAACCATGGTGTACACACGAAAAGTTTAAATGTGCTATCTGGATGCGCGTAGCATGTTTTTACGAAATATTATCTATGAAAAGTATACTCAGAGAATATTTAAGACCGGAAAACTTAGCTTTTAGTAACGCCGACTATCTTACTGTAAGCTGTAATTGCACTAAAATTTACAACCCGATACGGTGGCCAGCTACCTCCAAATTCTTTCATAGATGCAGGTGGTCTCCCAGAGAAGATTTCAGAACCACGGATGAGTATTGAGAACACGTGTGTAGAAAGTACAGGTATTTCTGGCCCAATTCAATGAGAATACAGGCAGATCATCCAGTACCGCGAGCACTGTTCGCCCACCTGCGTACAGTGACCAAAATGAGGAGTGGTCTTTCAGCATATTTTCTAAATATGAAATACTATGATGACAAACACTGATCAGGTCATTGATTTAGCTACCCCTCCAGTATTGGGGTTTCCCAGTATAGATTTACAAAATATGTCCGGAACCTAGGCTATATCCTGAGCACCCTGCTTTCTCTTTATCGATTCTCATTCTTGGATAATATTCTGTATGCACGGAGCAACAGCAGAACAGCACATCTGTGTATTTAGTCATCTGAAACGAGGTCTACACACGCAGAAAGGAGTTAGGGATGGATAGGAGGACTTGCATTGCATTTGTATTCGAATTTGAGCTAGTCATGGCCAAAATCCGTACCGTAGGCAAGAATTCATACTACAACCCGGGTAATGTCGGCTCAAAAAATGTTAGGTAGGGAAACCCCGACTTCGGAAATTACGGAATACGAGGACGGATATATAATATCGCCACCACCGCGTGATGAAAAGCTTCACGTTCACTCAAACCTCGTCAACTTGAACTGAGGCGAGGGAGGGTGAAACGGTGAACCCAAACTCTACACTATCGCACCGAACCGAACCGGGAAATTCCACCCTTGGATGAAACTCAACTTTTCTTACTTTTCTTACTCCCTTCAATTTCCATGCACTTCTACGGATATCTATAAAATCCGAAAGCAAAGCACTTGTTTAGTAATGCAAAAAGATTTCTAAACTTTAGTTTGACCAATAAATCCAATGAAAGTGATCAGGTCATAGAGGTAATAATATATAAAGTTATTATATACTCTAAGGATCAGGTCTTATCCCAAAAATGGTCATACGTCACGGTCTTACAGGTGGTCTGGACTTACAGGGGATATATCGTGTTGCGTATGGCTATGACCGAGATAACCTACACTCGTCTCATCCAGGTAAGGCTATCTCCTTCCTCAGTTTAGGACACTGGCGGATTACACTGGTTCAATCTCGAAACACAGGTTAAGTCACCTTGGCCCTCATAAGATCAAAGTATTAACCACAGGTTCAAATGATCAAACCGTCCTGTCTAACATAAACCTTACCGGTACCACTATATAGTTCCGGTTTACAGGTTATCAGAATTATCAATTCTTTACGAATTGCTGAACCTTGTTCGTCCGTCGTTGTATATAACCAGACTAGCTTAATTCTTTAAGATTGATTTCTACTTTAATTCGTTGATTCAATTCTATTTTATATTTTTACGAAGGAATCCTAGAGTGAAAATTTGACCTTTGGTTATTCCAGCTTGACTTATTCGAATCCACATATAGTATATTATTATCATCGGTCGGCTATTCAGATCCCATGAAAAAATTATTTTAACTGCAGTACCAAACACGGAAATAACCGGAATCAACGAATCGATGTATTTTGGTAGTAATTCGATGGTTGACATGACCAATGAAAGTTTGGATGGTTGTGTTTTCTTCCACTTTTAAAATTACAAGACTTGATATTAGTTAAAATAATACTTTGTACTGTAAATTCTGATCGAAATTACATAATGCATTTTTAGAAAATGTCATTCTGAATGTTCGAGTTGTTGGAACTATTCTAAAACAAATTGTAATGACTACAATTTGTTTCAGAATAATATAGAATATTGTTAGTGGCTGTTTATAACAATCTTTACGACAATAATCTTGACACTTTCGTGTAAATTTTTGTCCCACTCTTCGATATTAATTGTATTCCTTGTCGTCTGGGAACTATCCGATGAAAAACGGAGGCAGAATAAAAATTTGATTTAAAGAATTTTGAATTATTTGTCTATTTATGATAGTTATTATGATGTCTACCAAAGTTGTACTGTAAGAACTTATAATTATTTCATATCCTTCTTGTCATACAACAAGGTCCTCTTGTTTACAACAGTTCATTCTGAGCAGATAGACCAAATGAGAAAAGCGGTTATCTATCTTAGGGGGTTATACTCCGGACTTGTAATATTCTAGAGTCGCATTATGATAGAAATTTAGATAGCACACACATTCTTTGTCAAATGACGTGTTATCGTCTATTTCTAAGAGGATATGACAAGTTCAAAATTCACCTACTTTTTATTAATCCATTACTCCACTATCCTACCACACTACAAATGTATTTTCATTTCAACCTCTTTGGGCATCCTCGTGATACCCGACTTTCGTACCCCATTACAGCACTGTCTAATTTATGAAAACGGATGTAGGAAAAACCCCTGCGTGTGAAGGTAAAAATCTCACAGTATAGGAAGAGTCGAACTGAGATTCACGAGGCCCTGGGAATCGAACCCTGGTTTAAGTTTTAAGAATGCTGAAATTCGTTGATTCTTGTGAACCTCCTGGCCGCCCTCTAATGTCATGAGCGGAGAACCCGTTGGAAATTGGATCCTAGAGTAGAAATCCTTGAGCGGAGTTCACGTGACTTTGAGGGATTCAATAATAATAATGGCTGGTGTACGCAGTAGATCAAGAAATGTCTGGAATTTGTTCAGTCCAACAATCATTCCACTTTGTTTTATATTGGTGGAGAAGTGAGAGTGAGTGATCAGTGACTGGTTACTGGAGGAGAATGTGGAGAAGACGATGGCTTGTCCACTTTAGCGTCCTAACAGCTTTTCTCTCTCTCAGTAAGTTCATTCCATAAGACAGCATAGGACAGCTTGGGCCAAAAGGCTAATGCCCCGGACTGTCCTCTGCCAATGCTATGCGTGGACATGCTCCACAATGTGTACATACAAACACAAATACGCACTTACCTACTTTTTGTCCTTGACGCCCTACAAATACCACAAAATTAAGTTTTTTAAGACCATTATGACTTGACCCAGGTCATTTAGCTCATTCAACATCCACATTTGATGCTACTATGAATAAGGAACATCCGTTTTTGTCAGGGGATGGGGAAATCATATTTTATTGATTATGAATGTTTCAATGTTTAACATGCCCAGTGTATTTATCAAGTTTACCAGAAGATTTACCACTTTTACTAAATTCCTTAAAAAGAAATGAAAGATTTTAAAAAGATAATGGTTTTGACGAAAAATCGAACAAGCTTGGTCAAAAATCGAAGTTTTCTACATATAAACACAAACACGCACTTGACTACATACATCGAATCGACATGTTCAACTTTTTATATGCAAATTAATTCATGAATTTAAATTCAGCCCTTATTTATAAGAAATAAATATGAAATGAAATTCGTTCATGATTGGTTGATGTCAATTGATGTCCATCAAAAACGATATTTATGTGTATAATAGATATACACAGACGCACTTACCTGCGTTTTGACCAGGTACGTAAGTATCCTACTTGGAATTTAATTTTTCAAATTGTCTACTAATTTACAATGTGAGCAATGTTATTCTTTTTACATTACACAACACAAACGCATATTCTGGCCATCAAAAATAATATTTTCCATGAATGTATGATGGCTCGATGACGGATGGAACAATTTTAGATAATGAGTATTAAAAATCATACGAATTTGAAATTCGCCGTGAATGGTCAGAACAAATGCCAAGATTTTAGTATTTTCTATCTACGTGAATTCTAGCAAGAAGATTTACACGTCCAGTGGTTGCTACATGAATAAATAATATTTTTTACTTTAATATTTAAGGTGTAACTTTGGTTTCCTCTCTGGAATGCGATTACTTCAATGCAACAGACTGCACCCTAAAGCCAGACGGTACTTGTGAAGATGTACACCGAACCGTTACTTGCTCCCCTGATGAGTCTGCAAAAATCCACAGTTGTTTCGTGTTGTGGCAGCGTCACAACAATACAGATCGGGATACGATCCAGTACAAAGGATGTTTCCTCAACGACAAACTATGCTACGGCATGGACACCTGTATCGAACGAGGTCATGGTAGAAGAGACAACAAAAGGTCACATACTTTCTATTGTTGTTGCACCAAAGACCACTGCAATCGAGAGTATTCGTGGGACCCCATCTCTACCACAACTGTCAAACGTAAGTTTCTATTTTTTTATTGACTTAGTTTACTTCGAAGGTCACTAATCAATCCGGATATTTTCTATTAGCCAAAGCGGTGACTTCTCCTCGTCCAGGTTCACCCCTTTCTATCGTAGTATTTATTTTAATTCCACTGGGATCTGTCCTCTTCATCGTCATCATTTGTTTCTTCTACCGAAGAATGTGGAAAAAACAAGTTCCTGAATCCTTATCCGGTCTCCCCGATGAGGAAAATATACTTCTGGATAAATCCGACAATCCTCATGGTTAGATATTTCCTTGTTACTCGATTTCATTTATTTCTGTCATTTCATTTTAACCACTAAACTAATAATGGCATCAACTAAAGTTAAATTAACTTTATACTTCCAGCCCCCTCAGTAACGCTGTTAGAGGTGAAAGCTTCTGGTCGATTTGGCAATGTTTGGAAGGCATCTATGTCAGGTGTCAATTCTTACGTCGCAGTAAAAATCATTTCGTTCCGTGAAAGAGCATCTTGGAAATTGGAGCAGGAGGTGTACGCACTTCCACTAATGAAGGACAATGAATTTATTTTACGATTCATGGAAGCCCGAAATCCCACGGACGGAGAAAGTCTGCAGCTATGGCTCATTTCGGAGTATTTAGAGCATGGCTCCCTCTACGACTATCTGAAGGTGAGATTGTAATCTCAGCTAGGTGCATTTTACATCGCGATATTTTTATTTTCAAGTTCGCGTTTCTCAAATTGGGTTTTATTGTTATCAAGTTATTTTGAAATTGCTAAATTATATTTTTTGATCTATAGGGAAATGTGCTGACTTGGAACGAATTTTTAAAGATAGCAGTAACAATGTGTCAAGGACTCGCGTTCCTACATGAAGAAATAGAAGGAGGAATGAAAGGCCACAAGCCTGCAAGCCACAAGCCTGCCGTGGCGCACAGAGATTTCAAATCGAAAAATGTACTCCTAAGGTCGGATTTGACAGCTTGTATAGCTGACTTTGGTCTAGCCCATATATTTTATCCGAACGTACCTATTGGAACTTGCCACGGGCAGGTACGTCAGGGCACAGCTATTGTACTATTGTATTTTAAAAAAATGTATCGGTCGTTATATTAAATGGCAATAAACTTTTGCTTGAAGGTTGGGACGAGGCGTTACATGGCGCCTGAAGTACTCGAAGGAGCTGTAAGTTTTACTAGAGATAATTTCCAGCGTATTGACATGTACGCTTGCGGTCTGGTGTTGTGGGAGCTTGCTTCAAGATGTAGTGCTCAAAAGGTATGTTTCTACTTGAAGTTAAATTTATTTAAAAATAATTATCCTTTATCATATAATATAAATGACAATATTTAATATTAAGTGTTTGCTATCATTACTGCGTTAGTGTGGGGAGAATGGCTAATGACAAGTCTTTAATTTTACAAATATCCAGGGTCCTGTTGGAGAATACAGGTTACCGTTTGAGGAGTACATTGGACAGCAACCAACGTTAGATGAGATGCAAGATATTGTTGTTACAAAGAGAAAACGCCCAACCATTCGAAACGACTGGTTAAGTCACTCGGGTATGGCAGTTTTATCAGAAGTTCTCAAAGATTCATGGGATCAGGATTCGGAAGCACGAATCTCTGCATCATGTATAGTAGAACGGTTAACAGCAGTCAGTAACAAACTAACTGTCGTGATGTAGTAGTGAACGTCAAACGTTCTGGTAAAGTGAACGATGGAGAAATAGTTCAATTTTTATTGTTATAAATATAATTTTATTTATCTCTCGATGTCTGTAAGTCGTGTTTCTAGCCCGCAGTTGGTGCGGGAAACTAACTTAACGCTCCGGCCACGATATAATATTATTATTCTGATTCATGTACTAACCGTGCAGCAGCGCTTCCAAATACTGCATACCTACACACTAAAAGAAAGTGACTGCGCTGAAAACTTTACCGGTTTTATGTTTTTCACAAGTCCAGTCCTTTTTGTATTCATCAACTCTGGGAGATATAAATGACAATGACAAAATAGCTGTATATAATACGTATTTAACGATAAACAGATTATATTTTATTCCGTTGACAATTAAAACAAGACGAAAAGTACAACTCCGGATGCACGTATTGTATTAATAGACCATAATAGATCAGTGCCCAAAAGTCGCAACAGCGATGCTAGGAGATCGCTGTACCAATTTCCCGTCAATTAATAATCAGTTGTCCCATCATATTCTAGTCGATATGATGTCGTGTGGGGCACTAGGTTAAGCATTCAAACACGTAAAATATGTGTACACACACATGTAAAATACACCGTTTGTAGCGTATAATCCCTAATATATTTTAACTATTCAGGCATATTGTTACGTAGTTGAAGGAAAGTGAGTTTAAAGAATGTTTGATCCGACAGTTGGACGAGAAGAGTAAAGTACTCCGCTGTAAAGTTAATTTTTTTTTACAATCAAGGTGTAATCTTTTTGACTTATTTAACCTTCATTTTATAAATAATGATTTGACAAAATCGGGCTAATTTGATCAGGTCCAATCTTCCAATTCAATATTGGAATCACACGAAAGCTTGAATTTGCAATAGCGCTAGCGCAACTCTACTTTTTCTCGTCCCTGTCGGATTGAAATAAATGACGGGAGTTTTTAGGAAGTGAAAGCAGAACGGGTTTAATTTTTGCTGTATCTCAGTACCATTTTTTCTAAACGAATTATAAACTTAATTTTTTATAATTTCGAATTACGACTAGTACTATGGAGTTCCGCCATTTCTGCTCGTTGTTAGAGAACAGTCAAGTCAAACGCTTGCGCCATACGCGGCGCTGACAAAATTGTAAAGCTCAATAAAAAAATAACGAAACCTCGCCGGTATCTTTTGGCAAGGCAAGTGCGCAGCGTAAAATGTTTAAAAAGCCGGTGAAGGTGTGAAGCAGTTTTTAATCTACAACAAGGAAAGAAAAACCGTCTTCAACCGAACCAACAAAATACAAAATATTGAAACTGAGTACCTAAAACACAATTTTGATCAAATTGTTCTATCTATCTAATTGTGCATTTTTTGCTTAAGATGTTGTTTCTTAGGAAAAGGACAAGTTTAATGTTAAACTAAAAAAAACTATGAAAACTCTTATAGTGTAGCTAATAAGTTTAGTTTTAATAATAAAAAAAATACAAAAAAAAGGCAGGAACGGGGGGAAAATATAAAATATAAGGTTACATTATTGTTCAAGTAATGAAATGTAATTTGTTGAGTCTACTACATAGTTCGCTACCTCTGATGTACAAATTAGTGAGTAGAAAGAAATGAAAAAGAGAAACTTAATGACTGCTAATAATATAAAATTGTGAATGTATAGATGAATGTGTGCTTTTCTGAAATGAAGTATTAATCGTGCGTACGTTTTATGTGTTGTTGTCCCACATTTTTAACCAGAATGATATTTCCCATTTCCATCGACTTAAGAAACTTAAGAGCTCATGTTTAGGATGTTAGCCGTTCTGAGAAGAGAAAACTGATGGCAAATGATACCAATGAAAATGAAATCAAAAATTAATAATATTAACGCGACAACGTGAGGCGTGAGGCTTGACTGAACTTCTTTAATTCCCGACGTCGAAGGGGAAAGGGGAAATGTCATCTCGTTGAATCGAGGTAAAATAGTATCTAAAATCTAACGGGTAGTTACACGAGTACTTTTGCTGTTTGCAGAAATAGTACATAAATAGATTACTGTGTTTGTTTAATATTATGGTAGAATTTAAGAGTCTGCTGCTGCTGAAGTGAAATTGTTAGTTACTTTTATTAATGTTGCTGTAAAATATTACCTTACGTTGACGAAAACGCATTTAATAGATATTTACACATTAAAAATTATATTGGCATTTGGAAATCGCAATCCAAGGCATGGTACAACAAATAAAACAGCTGGTTAATACTATTTAATACAATAAAACGTACTTGCTAGTTTTATCCAGGCGCAGTATATAATACCTGAAAACCTCATTCATCATGAATAAAAATAATAGCTTCATGTTAATTTTTAATTGGACTTGATTATCCAGTTTTATTCAAGGCTGACTTAATGACAATGGCGGCATCCTGCGTTGCCTCTATATTACGAGAGACAGTTCCTCGGGCATGGATCTCCCCAGGGAAAATTGGCTCAATTTTGAATATGCTGTACCCCAAGTGACAACTTTCGTATTGGGCAAACTTGGTTGAACGAGCCGTTTCCCCTCACGAGGTTACCAACTAAAGGTCACGGTGGGTTTCCAGATGTCCTGGGCCAATGTGGCGTTATTCGAATCGTAAGGTGAAGGAGAGTCCGTGTACCAAGTTTCAGCTCTCTGTGATGACCCATGCCAAATCTAGGTCACCAAAGTTGAAATGTCGGAGATCACGGACTTTGGTGACGTCTGGACGGGGTTTGGGTTTGCGTCTCCACAGAGCTGAAACTTTGTCTCTTTGACCTTAGGATCGATTCACCGCACTTGGCCCATGTCATCTGGTGACCAGGTGACAGGTCAAGTGCAAAACCGGGCGAAACCCATTGCTGAGTAGTGGTCTCCTTTTCAAGGACTTCACATTAGTCCGGCCAATTCACAGTACGTTTAAAATATTCACTACATAGTATGCTGTATCCAATTCGAAGGATAATAATTTAATTGAGGTAAGTGATTAAAACTACTAACAAGTACCGAAAGAGACCCAAACGACAGGGTCGAGTCAAAAATGATTAAAATGTTCCGTTTAGTTGAAGCTCAAAATAATTTAATTAAATACTAACATTCATTCCGAGCTGCCCTACTTTTAGAATTTACAGAAACGTTGACTTTCTACCGTTAACATGTCGAAATAAGTTACGTTGTATCTTGTCAAAAAATATCAGTCCCGCAGCTCTCTCAATTGCTTCAACAGGTACCTAATGTAAAAATTAAATGGTACAAATGTTGAAATTAAAGGAATTTCACTGATTTCATTACGTTTCACATGGACAGTATCTCAGAAGAGAAACCAACCTGAAATGCTTGAAGAGGTGTATTATCATCAATAGGCTGATTACCCATTATGTATGCCTCGAGGTCAAGTTGACCTGTACCTGCTTCCGCAACAACGACTTTAAAGAAATGAGTTGGCACAGCCACATTGTTTGGCCCGAGTACTTCGTAATGAACGTAATTCCTTCCGTTCGCCTCCCTTCTACGTTAAAAGTTAAAATTAAGTAATTACTACACAGATTAATTTGATTTGGAAATCTGGCTAAGTAAGGTCGTAATGTACCTTGGCAAGTAAAGCGGTCCTGTGCAAACGTATACATTACTATAAGATTTCGTCAAGTCTCGAATATATTTTTCCAGTCGGTTCCAGGAGTCTCTATTAAAACCTTTGCCGACCTGAGGAGCCATATTTGATAAATTGAATGTTTGTTCACAATGATGTTGAGCTATTCGATGATTTCCTGCAGCAGCCATGTGTCCACGGTCATATCCACTTCCCTTATAGTCACGATTCGTTCTATATATACATTAATAATTATATCATCTATATATAATGATTAATGATATTATTATTCGTTCTATAAATTATTTATTTATAGTCTCACGAGCGATGAAATGGATGAACTGAGAGATCTTCATAGAATTCACATTTAGATCTATCAACAACTGGATTGAATTTTACAGTAGCTCGCGTTAGATGTTCAAATACCCAATGGGGTACTCGGTTTCTTCGGTCATAAGATAATACGTAATCATCAAAAGATTTGACTTGGTCAAGACTAGGAAATCCAAAGCGCATAATCTAAGAATAAATCTCAGAGTATTAATAGTGCAACTTCTTTAACTAATGCTATAACTAATTCTTGAAATAATTCCTTACTTGAGACACTCGAGTTTGTTTTGGGTCCGAACTTCCCCAGGAGTCAGTCGTGTCAGTGGATGAAGGTGGCAAAGGCACAACACCTGAAACTTTGCCGGCGTTGGGATCTTTAAAAGCGCCTGCGGCTTGGACTTTCATTGTAATATCGAGATCCACTGATTGGTTTCGATATTTTTCTGTAAGGATTCCACCGACCCAGCCAAGCAAACCAATTCCACTCACTTGAATTAATTTATGCATTCCTAAAACCAGAAAAAATAATATTACATTACTATGGACTTGCTGGAAAGAAATTACCAGCTGTCGCAAAAAGTTTTTTCATTGATCCTTCTGGTTCTTGACATTTGAACACTATATGAACTTTGAGAGAAACACTAAAAATTATTACTATATAGTTTTTTTCCATTACTACGAGTTGAATTATATTTAGTAGCAAAAACTATTGTCAAACTAATATGCATTTGTATTCTGTGTCCCTTGGGCATTCTTTGTATGGAAGACAGTGACTGAATAAAAATTTAGTATTCAAAAAAAATTTTTTTCGGAGAAACGTTAGGTCAACTCGAACTTTCAAAGTGTTCTAAAATTTGTCAAAACAACAAACTATACCGGTACAATAATTCTTACCGGTACAGTTTGTAGTTTCGATAAATTTTGGAACAATTATTGTTCCAAATGTCATGAATCGTAGAGATCTGTGAAAAACAAACAAAAAATACGCCAGGAGGTAATCTCTAAGTAGGTAGTATACCTGGGCCGGTTTGGAAAGTGAGACTGGGGATAAAACCAAAATAATATCAAAAGATAAACATTCTATCCGAGGATAAAATAGCACTTTTAACATTAGGAAAAATAGCGATATTACATTGGAAAAATTAATCTGGAAAAAGTTCATTACTCCAACCAAACGACTTTCTAAAGATTAGAATGCCAGTTCAATTCAAATTATGGTCCAACATAACTGGAATTTACAAGAAAACTCAAGGAAAGTATCAATCACTAAAATGAAAATTACCGAAGGGTTCCTTAAAATATATAAACCTCTTTCTGAAGAATTAAAAAATTATAAAAATATTATTTTCCGGTCGTCAAATCCGTCGTCTATTTCCTCGATGATGGTCCCAAATCACCTAAATACTCGTAGGAGTGGACAGTTTACGAACTTAATTTTAACTACACACTAATTAACAGTTTTAATCATTTTACAACTCTTTGATTCAACGCACGTGTTCACTTTTCTTTCCGTCCGAAATAATATTGAGTACGAACGAATTCAAGATTGTCGCGGGTAAATATGCCGTCATTGAAATTCGTTGTGCGCGGGCTTGGAGTACAACCCTTTTACTATTTTTACAACTCGTAGTAGAAATGGGTTCTCTATGTATAGACATAGTAATTTTACTACTGTAGTAAAGGACCTTACACATTAAGATAGGATTCTCGGCCATGAAGAATGATATTTTGATGCAGTGGTTTTTGTCGAAATT